>JAGFMF010012011.1:4787852-4808039 GCA_019455555.1 Galemys pyrenaicus | reverse complement strand
CCCGCTCTCTGTGGTGAATCCTCTCACCCCCCACACCTCTGGCCTGTACCCCAGTGCTTGTATGCATAAATAAATAAATCTTTAAAATAAATAAATAAAGATAAGCTCCTAAGCCAACTCTTCATCTCCCAACCAGAATCTGTATCAGATAATATTGCCCCAGCTAATGGAAGACAAATGTGATGGGCAGGGAAGCCTTAGCCTGGCCAAGGCACTGAGACGAGAGTCTGAAGGTGGAGAGTTTATCTGAGAATTGACCACAGAAGTAAGAGTGAGCTGCAAGAGACAGTGAAACAAGAAAAGAGGAAATGCCAAAAAAAGGAGTATGATTTTGTGTTAGTCACCATTGGGGCCAATGAAACCCAGTCCTCCTCAGCCCTCTGAAGATCAAACAGGGCTCTTTTCGGAATTGTCTACTAAATTAGCTAGAAATGTTTATCTGCTGACTCCCACCCCTCACTTTTCGATAATTGCCCCAGACGGTCTTGATGTCCCTACTCTTCTGGGCTGTGCTCATGTAACTGCCAGGATCTCACAAGGCAGCACTGGAGGACCCTTGGGACAGAAAAGCAAAAGGCATATGACCTGTCTTCTAGAGAAAATGCTGTTAGGCCAGAGTAATTAAAAACCCACACAGAAGTCTGTTTTCACCTCTAAGTAAGAGCCTGCTGCATGAATCGTCCTACACAGAATTAACAGGGCAAAAAAAGAGCTAAAAAGAATTCTCCTGCAGACATCAGCTATAAAATCCAGACAGGATACAAAGAGCAACTCCCTGGAGGCACTAGAGGGGACAGAGTCGCGGGTGGGTTACGGGGCAGACCATGCAGGCCAGGTTGGGAATGGGTACAAGATGACCTCTCATTTTCATAATGTCAGTTTACGATGTGAACCAACCCAGGGTGGTGTGAGCTCCAGACATGGAGAAAATCAGTTGGAAAAAGACAACACCAAGATAATGCAGCTGTTAGACTAAAAACAAGGGTTTTTAAATGGTATTATTCCCAATTAAGTAAAGCAAAATATGTTCTCAATGAGTGAAAAGATAGAAAATCTTAACAGAAAGAGAAATCAAAATGATTTCATGAAATGGGAAGTCCAGAGATGAAAAACACGGTATTTACATTCTAAAACGTGTAATGGATGAAAAAAAATCCCTAAGAACAGGGTTCAAAGAGTTTGCAGGTGGTGAACACATATACAGACAGAATGTAAAGGTGAGAAGAGACACTCAAGCTCAGGACCTGCCCTGACCTTGCCCATGGACCTCTTCATCTGGTTGTTCACCTGTAGCCTTTGATAAACTGGCAAATGTAAGTGTGAGTGTATGTGTGTGTGTGAGTATGTATTTCTCACTGCTGATATAGCTCCTAAATTCCAGGCCTTTCTTTTGGTAAAATGCCACCACAAAATGGGTGAAAATGACTTTGATGCTGTCTGCAAAATAAAGAGGTGTCATCTCAATAGACAATAAGTTTGAAGTCTCCAGGATAGACTTTTGTCACATGTTTCTTGTTGAATGAATGAATGAATTGGTTCTTGGTCCTTGAGATTAATCTCTCTGCTGCCTCATTCATGATAGACCAGTGATCAGCCTCTTAGAGTGTGGCACTCAATTGCTCTTTAAACAATTGCTTCCTACATGTGATTGTTCTCTTTCCAAATAAATAATCGTCTCTTATGAGAAAGAGTGCTTAAACAGTTTAGCATTTCTGCAGAATTTATCAGAGTTGGGCCTCCCTGGTGGTGCAGCGGGTTGGACACCACACCGTGAAGCATCTGAGGAACAGCTGTTCGATCCCCAGCCAGGAAGAGGACCCACATGGCGCAGCAGACCTCTCCTGCCTCGCCCGCTGCTCCCCTCAGCAGTGTATTTCAGTCAGAGTGCCTGTTCTGCTCCCCACTCTGTCTCTGGTGAATCCTCTCACCTCCCGCGACTCTGACCTATTCCCCAGCTCTTTATGTATAAATAAATCTTTAAAAAAGAAAAAAAGAATTTAGCAGAGTCCACAATAAAGACTTAATAAATGTAACATAAAGACTTAATGCCACATGAAAATAACAGAGGGAAGAGTAAGTGAACTTAAACATAAAGCATTAGAAATTATGTAATATGAAGAACAGCCCCCCCCCTCCGCAAATGTAAAGCAGAGACTCAGGAACTGTGAGATAACATCAAGGTCTAACATATCTATGACTAGAGTTCCAGGAGAGGAGCAAAAACACCACATTTGAATGAATACGGTGGCCATTTTCCCAAAGTTGACCAAAAACATAAACTTTAGATTCAAGATGTTAAAAATATCAAGCAAGATAAACATGAAAGAAGTTGTACTAAGTCACATTATCAACTGCTTAAAGTCAAAAGTGGGAATAAAGCCTGACAGGTAAAATGTTGACAGTAGATTACACACAGGAAGAACTGAGTTTATTTGTAGGCATTATGATCTAGTACACAGAAAATCCTAAGGAATATACAAAAAAAGTTAAAAAACTATAGAATAATAATAAATCCAGCAAGATTGGGGATTCAAGGTCAACATACAAAAATCAATTGCATTTCTGTGATGCCACCAGAGGCACCGAGTCCTTCTATCTGTTCTCTGTGCTGCTCTTGGTTTGTTATCTTCAGGCTCATGTTTCTTGCCTCATTGCTCAAAATGGCTGCTGCAGTTCCAGTCATCATAGCATCACAGAAGAAGGAAAAAAGGACTAGAAGTCATACCTGCTGCATCTCTTTCCTTTTATCACAACAGCAAGTGAAGTTCTAGAAGTGCCCTTTAGCTGACTTCTGTTTAGTCCTCATTGTCTGCGAGAAAATTCATACAACTCTCACTAGCCACATGAATCTTAAAAAGTAAGGAACAGAATTGTCATAGTTGTTGGCCTAGATCACCTTGGAAATTGCAACTAGAGATGCATCAAATAAAAATAAGAATCTGTTAGCCAGGAACACCAAGTGTGTTGGATCATCCATTTACAGCGTCTATCATTTAGCCCTAAACTCCAGCCATAAAGAACACTTTTATTTTCCATCACATACCCAAGGCTTCCATGCATCCAGATCTTTGTATCTGCTGCTGGAATGATGCTGCTTTTTCTCTTCACCTAACAACTCCTTAGCCCTCAAAAAGTCAGAGCAATTTTACCACAATAAAGATAATATGTATTTAAAAAAGAAAAACAGGATAAAACAAAACCTTAGGGCAGAACAACATCTCCTTTGGAATATCTTTCCTCCCTCCTGCTCTCCTTAATGTGGTTCCTTCTCAGGAGTCCCTGAATTCCCAGCCGAGAATAGCCAATGAATTATCATGAAGCTAAAAGCCAGCCACCTCCTTCTCTCCTCACAAAGGGAGAGAAAGTGACTAGACACATCTCATGGTTCTTGAATCTAATGCCCTTGGTTTTAATCCCAAACTGATGCTCAGCTGCAGCTTGATTCTGAAAGAACCCCAAAAAATTCTTTAAATTCTTACAATAAAGGAGAGCCTCCCTGGTGGTACAATGGGTTAAACAACACACTATGAAGCAAACCGCAGCCACTGCAGCACAAGTTCGATCCCTGCCCTCGGCTGGGGAGGGGATCCACATGGCGCAGCAGACCTCCCCTGCCTCGCCCGCTGCTACCCTCAGCAGTGTGCTTCAGTTGATCTGCCTGTTCTGTTCCCCACTCTGTCTCGGGTGGACCCTCTGACCTCTGGTCTGTACCCCAGTTCTTGTGTGCATAAATAAATATTTTTAAAAAATAAATTTTTACAATAAGTATCCTTTGTTTGCAGTGGTTAAAGAGAGATGGAAGAAATATAACTCAAGCTGCATTCTTTAACTTGAATTCATCATCTTAATTAAGGCACAGTCCTTCACTCACTGCTATCATAGGATTACCCATGGGGGCAGAGAAACTTAATGATCACCCAGTACCTAAGAATTCCCCTACATTTTCCAGCCTCCACTAAGTTAGTTTGGGGTTGACCATGTGATCAGTTCTAGCTATATTTCTTCCATCTCTCTTTAACCACTGCAATAACAATCTATTCCAGAAAAAAGATCGTATCACTTCACTTATAGGAGGAATGTAGAGGAAGCAAATAAGGGACTAAGGAAAAAAATTAATTATAATAAATTAAAAATCAAAATCAATGGACAACTATAAATCTGAGACATTCCTAGGGGAGGAGGAGGGAGAAGGAACGAAATGGGCGGGAAGAGCACAAGGGACTATGGTAGGGTGCAGGATGAATGGTGATGGGACTTTCACAGGGATAAGAAATACACACTGTACAAAAGAGGAAAACAATGTAAACTATATATAACATAAAAAATGAAATAAAAAACAATGTATTCCAGATAGAGAAGCTATAGAAAGAAAGGGACTTCCTAACTACGTTGCACTTTACATGAGCAAAAGCAAAAACCAAACTTTTTTCATGATAAGCCACTGAGACTTGGGGGGGGTAGCAAGAAGTTGTTTGTTGCAGTAGAAACCATTAATTACAGTATTATATACATTAAATTATACCTATATATTACTCTTTCATTACCATGATCTGTTTGAGGTCAGTAGCAGGTGTTCATCTTACAATTCCAGTCCTAGTCCCTACAGGGCCCAAGACATTAAGTGTGTGTTGAATAAATTACAAGTGAATGAATCATTCCGCTTGATGTTTCAGCACCTCCAGTGAACACTTAGTAGAAACCTGAGGAGTCTGGAAACTTCTAAAGCTGGAAATTGAGCCTAGAATCTTCAAACTCCAAGCCAAGGGCTTTTTGCACGTCATCATTGTGGATGGATGATGGGAATTGTGAATTAACTGCAATGTGGCAGTTCAGCAGACAGGGAGTCTGTGTGTAGCTTTCTAGGACAATTATTCTGGAAAGTCATTTCTGGGAAAAGGCCCAAGAATTTACGCACAGCAGAGGAGAAAGACTTCTTTAAACATTGGCTGCTTCTGTTGCTCGGGTCACAAAACTCTGAGAACAACACAAGTCAGAGGCTTCCAGGGGACAGAGGAGCATCTGTCCTACCAGAAATGTCAACATTCCCGTTAAACAATTTCTCTGGAGTCAACGAAGGGGAAAGTGAGCAGGAAAATTCTTGAAATCTGACAATAAGTCTTAAAAAGTCAGTACAAGTTTAGGATGAAGAAATACATTTTAGGACAGTTTGTGCTGTCTGAATTAAGTGCAAATTTAGTAATAATGAAGATGAAATTTGCTTTGCTGCTGCCAATGGGGTGAGTCTACTGTGTGTCAGGCACAGAACTGGACTCCACATGCATTCTTATTCCTTACAGTAAAGTGGGCAGTTACCACATGCAGTTTCCATCTTGCAGGTGAAGAAAATGGGTTCAGCATCATTATAAAACTCACCCAAGGTCACAAAGATAGTGAAGGTCAACAAAGGATCCAAACCCAGACTTTTGAAATCCAAAGCCCATGCTCTTGGCTTTCAGATATGGTCAAGGCTGGTTTTTATTATTATTATTATTATTATTATTTGGAAGTCTCAGAATCCCACTGTGAACAAATTTGGACAGTGGGACTTGATGGACTCACAGAATCCAAGATTGAATGACCATCCACTGGAAAGGCAAGAATAGCGCTGGGCTTCCTGAGCAGCTGCATCCAGATGCCAGACTTTGCGACCCACCCCTCAGCCTCCATCTTTCTGCTGCCCTCAGGGTCCCTTCCTCTTTGCTCATGCACCGTGTTTTTCCACTACATAGCAGGAAAGGTGACAGCTATCATGTCGCTTACCTCCCGTCCCTCAGCTCTGGCCAGCAGAGGATATCGGACCTTTCAAGTCTGAAAAATCCCAGAGCAGAAAGCTGACTGGTCAACTTGGGTCCAAGATCTCCTCTATACCAACCCGCTCTGGTTATGGGAAGGGGTCCTTTAAGGTCATTCTTTGTTTGAGAGTATAAAGTGTCTGATAAATGAATATACTTAAAAAGTAAAGACTTAGAGGGAAATCCCTGTCATCTTTAAACATCTGAAGGTCCATCATGAGGAAGATTGGAGACGTGCTGGGTCACTATGAGAATTAAAATAGAAGATTCCAGGAGATAGATTTTAGGTTCTGATTTAGCATCTACTGAGAGCTTCCATATGCCATTATTATATTAAGTTCCTTCACATATATCATCCTTTAATCCCCACAACAAATCTGTCAGATAAATTTCATTACTCCTGTTTTGCATGCGAGACAACAGACCGAGATAAATAAAGTTAATTGCCCAAGTGACCGGGATCTGAACCCAGATGTTCTGTCTCTGTTCCTGCCACTGTATCATCCTGGTTCTTCACATACAACTCCAACAATGATTCCTCGTCAAAGAGAGTTGGAATTTTCCAGGAGTAAGGGGTTGTCTAGGCTTGAAAGTCAAAATGGCCTTCTTCCCAGGACTTGATAAATGGGATTTCAAAATGGGAGACAGTTGGGCCAGAAACCCCTAAGATCCCTTCCAACTTGCTTTTTTTTTTTTTAAAGACGTATATATTTATGCATATAAGAACTGGAGTACAGGCCAGAGGTGTTGGGGGTGGGAGGAGTCACCAGAGACAGAGCGGGGAGCAGAACAGGCAGATCGACTGAAACACACTGCTGAGGGTAGCAGCGGGCGAGGCAGGAGAGGTCTGCCGCGCCATGTGGGTCCCCTCCCTGGCCGGGAATTGAACTCGTGCTGCTGTGCTGCAGATGCTTCATAGTGAGGTGCTTAACTCTTTGCACCACCAGGGACGCCCTGATCCCTTCCAACTTTGAATCAATAAATTCTTCAAGCTTTCACAGAGTCTTTCCCTGTGCCCTTCCAGATCCCTCTCTGACCTTTTGCACTCTGCCCTCAGCCTTATGCTGCCACATGTAGGCACTGCAACAGTCCCCCTGCTCTTGTTCCCAGCAGGTTCTGTCTAGTAGGGATGAGGAGGAGAGGTGAGGGGCCCTGTGAGGTCACCTTTGGTTGGTTGTTGCTCCCACTGAAGGTCATCACTCTCTTCGAGTGGCCTGCTCTGGGCAACTCTTGTCACCTCCCACTCTTCTCCTTCCTTCCTTACCTTTCCTTGTCCCTAGAAATGGTGATGACTGTTTTTCCTATATCCGGGGTCCAACAGCATCCTTCAGGGGCCCCTCCACCCCCTACCCTTTGACCATGAACCTTCCTCAACTGTTCTGACTTTAATATGTCATTGTTTCTAACTGAAATTCTGACTTATTTTTAAAAGAATTTTCCAGATTATATATTCTGATTGCATTTTCCTCCATGCTCAATGTGGGTCTTTCAGATAAAGACTAAAAGAGAAAATAAAAATCATCTATAATCCCACTCTTAAATATAGGTATTTTTTCCCAATTTTTCTATGCACACATTACGTGTTTTCAGGGGTTTTTTTCATAATGGTAAATTATAAGTAACAAAATTTACCACTTTAGCCATTTATAAGCTTACACTTCAGTGGCATTAAATATATGGCCAATGTTGGAGAGTCACCACTAACGAATTCCAGTACTTTAAGACTTTATTTTCTTGGAGCAGTTGTAAGTTCATAGCAAACTTGAGAGGAGTGTATAGAGATGTCCCATAGACCGTGCTCCCCCAATTCTTGCCCCCATCCTCCCAACCACACGCCCAGACTCACACACTATCCTGTACCCCAGTGGTACATTCGTTACAACTGTGAGCCCAAGTCCACAGCTTACATTAGGGCTCATTCTGGAGGAGGCTGGGGGTGGGGCTTGGACTTGCTAACTTTATGGTTTGGGAAAAATTTTAAATTGTTGGCATGACCCCGGGGTAGCTGAGCCCTACACACACACACACACACACACACACACACACACACACACACACGATGGCAGGGCTTGACCACACCAGCTGCTCCAACACATTGACATGTATCCATCATTGTGATTTCATACAATATTTTCACTGCCCTAAAAGTCCTTTGTGCTCTATCACTCATGCCCCCTGACATATGTTTTTACACTGCTTTCGTCTCAATGTATATGCAATTTCATTAACACAATTGTGTCATACACATACACCCATGTTACTGGCTTGCCTTTCATAAACATCAAGTTTCAAAGTTGCATGCCATTATATAACAAGGTTATTTTTCTACTTTCCTATTTAGGATTCTTTTTTTTTCTTTTCTTTTTTATTTTGTTTGGTGTTATTGTAAATTGCTATGATTGAACATCATAATTCATGTCCAAATTTCTTTTTTTAAACACTTATTTATATTTATGCACACAAAGAGGGCAGAGGTACAGAGAGGAGGTGGCAAGAGGATTCACCAGAGACAGAGTGGGGAGCAGAACAGGTAGACACATTAAGGGGAGCAGCAGGAGAGACAGGAGAGGTCCACTGGGCCATGTGGGTCCCCTCCCTGCCTGGGGATCTAACTCCTGCTGCTTCACAGTGCTGTAATTTAACCCCTTGTGCCACCAAGGCGGCCCCTCAGTCCAAATTTCTAATTCTTTCCTCCTTGACGCTCCAGCAATGCCCAATATGTTGCATACACTAGAGGGAGCCGCGGAGTCTCGAAACAATCGTTTTCTGCGCCCTGGTAAAGAATGAGAATAACCTGCCAAGACCGGCAGAAATACTAAAGGCATTTGAGGGCTGCCTTCGCTGGGGAAGCTATGCCTGATCTCATAACAAAACAATGCGGGCATTTTCTTCCCAGGACTCGTCCCTTCTTGGGTCAGGAGCAGAGCTCGGTTGTTTTGGCTGACAACACGTGTGGCCGTGAATCTCTCGATCTGTGGATGACCAAATACTGACCGCAAAGGCCACGCTCAGTCTCTGAAGAGAGGCCTGGGCCCCGCCCCAGCCCCAGGAAACCACAGTCCTTGAGTGAGTTCCAGAGCCCGGGCAGGCCTTGTGGAACTCGTTGTACAAGTTCTCTGCAGCTGCCCTGGCTGTGCTTGGAGACTGTGGTGGGTAAGTGCCCTCAGCCCAGACTCGGGGTCACCAGCAAAGCTGTGGGTGGCAAGTCTTGAGTCGGGCACGGGACTGAAGAGGAGGAGGTACAGCTGGGGCCTGAACGCTCCAGCCTTAACTCCTCCTCTGTGGCTCCTTCCTCTTTGGTAGATGATTCTGACCTAAGAGAGCCTGCCAGAGTCCACGCAGCCAACCGTGCAAATGCAGGTGAGGGGAGAACGCAGCGAGCCCTACATCCTTTGGGCCGAGGGCTCTGCCTCGTCTTCCGCCTTGGCGCCATCTTTCCCAGGATTGACCCCTCCTGGTTCACCATGTCTGATTTGCTCATTTGTGCAGGAGAGAAATTAAGAGCCTCTTTCCTAAAATCTAAACGCAGGAAGAGTTTTGACTGCACAGCAGACTACTCGGGTGACCTAGGAAGGCAGTGGGACTGGCAGAGATGGCAGGAATGGTAAGCCTTGGAGGAGGTGCATGAAGCCTGGTTGGTTCAAGGACCCATACTTTCAAATGCTAGAAGAAACACAGGTCGGGTTAAGGTAATACTTCCCTTAAAGCCCTGTTTCTCAATCTTAACTGGCATGAAATTACGTGGGGAGGGCCTCCCTGGTGGCACAGCGGGTTAAGCAAAGCACTATGAAGCAAACCGCAGCCACTGAAGCACGAGTTCGATCCTGGTCTCTGGCCAGGGAGGGGGCCCACATGGTGCAGCAGACCTCTCCTGCCTCGCCCACTGCTCCCCTCAGCAGTGTATTTCAGTTGATCAGCCTGTTCTGCTCCCCACTCTGTCTCTGGTGAATCAACTCACCTCCCACGCCTCTGGCCTATACCCCAGCTCTTGTCTGCATAAATAAATAAATCTTAAAAAAATTTTTTTTTGAGTTTCTTGAAATCCCCACTCCCAAAACAATCACAGCACAATCTCCGGAGATGGAACCAATAACTGGAGTTTACCAGCTGATTCCAATATGTAGCCTAGGTGACAGCCACTGGCCTTAAAAGAATCATGAAATAAGGTCAAGGCTTTAGTGGGTTGATGATCATATAATTTTAATAGCCATAGTTCAGCCTATACTTAGGTTTTATTTCTTTAAGTCTTGCTTTATAATGCATTCTAGTCTTGACTCGTAAAGCCAATTAGGGATCTATAAACAAGTTATCATTTTAACAGTTAAATTTAATGAGAAAAAAATATCTTGTGTCATTATGCTCTGGGAATTAGCACTGTCTGGAGAATGGTTCCTTAGCTGGCATACCCAAGGCCACGTTTGTTTTCACTGAGCAGATAGATGTCTTGGAAGAATAGGAGGAAAGGTCAAAATTCATCAAAGTAGAAACAGAGATAGCAGGTGAGAAGCAGGGAGAACCTCCTGTCTACACTCACGAGAAGAAGTCTGCATTTTAGGTACAGTAGAATAACTTAGTGGGTCCAGAAGGTGGCATACCAGCTTTTGGGAACCCCTAGGACTGGACTTAGGCTTATATTGCCAGCAGGAAAGCTGATATTCATCAAATTCCAAAGCCTCCATGTTCTGCATCCTCTTCTGGCCTCAACTTCCTCCCTACTCTGTGTTCTTCCAAGAAGTAGAGTGGGGTTCATAAAAAAGCAGGGATCTTGGGGTCAGACTGATGTGGTCCACAGCTGAATTCCATCATTTAGAAGCTGGGTGACGGTTGTGAAGTTGAACTGCTCAGGGTGCATCTCTCACCTATGAACTCAACAAGTGGTCTGAGAATGTGGAGCGGGTGTGTCAACCCCTCGTTACCCCTGGATCCAAACAGCATCTCCTGGTCCCCTGGGATTAAGGCTTTTGCCTCTTCTCCCTCAGCACATCAGCCCAGGGACCGGCCCTCCTGCCCTGCCACATTTGGCTTGCTCATCTGTACAAGAGATAAAGGCAGGCAAGAGGGGCCTCTGCTCAGGTCTCCCCAATATATGGGTACTGTTCCAGTGCTCCTTTGCATGTACTCCGCTCTAAGTGAAATGGTCGTGGAGGCCAAAGGGACCAGCCTCTTGAACCACATGCTCCCCATCCTATGCCACGTGACAGGCACTGGGATCCTGAAATTCCCTGTCCTCGGGTCTGGGGCATGTGGGTGCTGCTCCCCAGGTCCATTCTCTTCAAGATGAATTACACTGCCTGTCTGAAGCTGATGGAGGCCAAGGACAGTTGCTGGGAGGGGACAATGGAGACAAAGGTGAACAGAGCAGAGACATCAGGTTGTCAATCAGGCGTGTGCTCCTGGTGGCTGAGGATAGAGTCCACGCTGGGAAGGGAAGGGGGCAGTTCTCTCTGTCTGCCCACATTTCAGCTCAGAACACTAGTGAACCCAGGGGTTTTAATTTTGAATTTGACCTCCCACATAATGAAGATATTTGTCAACTTTGGAGGTTAACACAGACTTTATCTGATGTCTTCTTAGCAAGCGGACCTCCATGGGTACTCTCCCCTGCCAACATTACAGCAGCCCCAGGGGAAAGAACACACTCATTTAGGTTGTTGTGAGGATCACAGGCAAAAAGCTGTCTGAGTGTATATTCAGTGCTCAGTAAGGATGATGGTTCTTTCCTTCCAGTTCATGAATGTCACTCAAAAAATGCAGAAGAGAGGCCTTCTTAAGGTAGGGCCACCGCCTGCATCCTTTTTGTTCTATGGGATAGCTTCGTTCTGTGTGCCTCTACTCAGGTTAGCTAACACGCCTCAAGCCTGCCCCTGAGGGAGTGAGTCAAATTTGAGGACTGAGCCAAATCCCTTATTAGCTGTGACCCACGAAATGACTGTTAGGATGACTTCGGCCCTTGTGAAGTGGCTCTGGGGAGAAGCAGCCTTAGGTGGGGCGGAGCTTCGGGAATGGGCCTTCTGTCTCTGCCCAGTCTTCCGGAAAGAACTGTGGAGAGAGACTTCTGGGTAAAATGGCCACTGGGGATTCTGAGAGCTGTCTGCAGAGTCCTTTGGCGAACTGGGGAGTGGTACTTGGAAAACTGGCAGTGCCCCCACAGGAGCCAGGGGAGGGTGCTGGGGTCCGGGTGGGGGGTGGAGAGGTGGTGGGGAGCCCACTGGTCTGGAACTCAGCAGTTTAAGATTCAGGGAGCCCTGATTCTCAAGTAAGTTAGAACCAGCAGGACTGGTTTATTCTGCATGTCTCAAATTGGCTTCGGTGCATCTACTTAATATTCTGAAAGTAAGGTACCGCTTATTGTTTGCATTTCAAATAGTGCGTAGGAGCGAGCTAGAGCAATCAGGCATGTTGAGATCCCCTTGGAGCGTTCTAATGTTGCTTTATGGGTCCAGGGGATGCGCTTAAGACCCTATAATACGGTGTCATCCCATTAGAAAGAGTGCTACAACCTTTAGGAAATGTTTTCATATTGGTTGCTAAACGTCAAAAAATGTTCAGCCCACCTACCCATCCAACCTATTGGTGGCTAAACTCTGACTCTATCTCTGTCATCTCTTAGCTATCTATCTAACTCATGTCATATCTCTCATCCATTATTCATCTATTTTTTAAATCATCAGAAATAGCCATTTATTTCAAAACAAAGAAAATGTATTTTTCAGTCACAGGAAAGTTCATCTGATAAGTTTGGCATTCCACTTCGTTCTAGGAAACAGATCCCTGAGCATTACTATAACAAAACATTCCTGATGCCTCAAGTTCTCAAAAACAAATTTTATAAATATTTTCAACATATTCAAGTGCTAGAGAGGGCTGTGACCCTCAGAAGCCAGCTCTGCTGGCCACCTTGGGAAGCTTCCATCAGAAATGTATACTTACACCTAGGCAAAGTATAAACGTCTTTATATATTTTACCTTTTGCCAAATTTTATCTG
The DNA here is from genome assembly GCA_019455555.1 of Galemys pyrenaicus. Taxonomy (NCBI): domain Eukaryota; kingdom Metazoa; phylum Chordata; class Mammalia; order Eulipotyphla; family Talpidae; genus Galemys; species Galemys pyrenaicus. Next base: position 4,795,261 of record JAGFMF010012011.1, on the reverse strand, counting down.
AAGGGCCTGGGGTGAGGAAATCTAGTAAATACCCCTCCCCCCCCACCACCACCCACTCTGCCCAGCCCTCCCCCTCACGCATACTTTATTTTAACTCCTTATTGCCCTTCATGTTAAACAGAGGTCGCTGATTTTGATGGTAAAACACTAGCCCTTTATACCTATGGTTGGTATAAAGGCAACATTGTTTATTTGCCAAATCCCTGAGAGGCAAAAATCTAATTAATCTATTAAGCCTTCTCTTGGAAAAAAGTCAAACCTTTCAGAGGAGAAACCTGGGTGGATGTCATCAATGTTTTGCAACAGGGCTGGAAGCATTGCTATAGACAAATCAGACCTTCTCTGCTCTGCGCGTTGTGAGGTTTGTGCCAGTGAGAATAGCAAGCTAGGAAGGCAGCAGCAGCAGATCTGTCTGGGGGTATTCAGAGGGAGAGGCCTGTAGCCTCCACCACCGGTCCATGCCCAGTGCCCTCCACAGAGGAGCAGCCTGTCTGTTTCTACAGCCTGGAGGAGAAGAAAGGAAGATGCAGCTGGAAATGGGGCCTTAAGTACCACGCAAAGCATGTTCCTGTAATCTTCCAAAAATCGTGCTTGAGGGTGGGGCTCAGCTCTGTGGAATGACTCTCTCCCCAAGACTTTCCCTGATGGGCCTGGCCCTCATAGTGAAAGGATTCATAAGAACTGGCGCCCTGCCCCCCCAACAGACCTCTGAGGACAGACACCCCACTGTTTGGTGCTGGTAACTGCACCGATGAGATTGGGAGGTGTGGTTGGGTTTATTTTGAAGCTACGGTTCTTCATGTTTTCTGCAAAATCGTAATGACTCTTGAACCCTGAACTGGTTTCTTCCTTCAAGGCTCCTCTCCGTTATAGGAACACAGCAACAGATCACTCGCTTACTAAAATGAAGACTGGCTGTTGCTAGAAAAGAGGAAAAGGGAGGAAACAAGCCCTCGTTCTCCAGAGGGAAAGAAAACCTCGGCAGTTCTCCCTCCCAGAAACCTCTGAGGGAGACGGAAGAGAGCAGAGCAGACCTGCTGTGAGCTTTTGGCTCCGTGGGTCACCCAGCACAAATACTGAACCACCAGAGATTTCCCAGCCAGCTTTGTGACACCTGGACCCACGGTGGGGTGGGGGTTTGTGGGGGGGGGGGGGGGGGGGNGGCGGGGGGGCCACCTCTGGCAGGGGAGTGGCAGGAATGAGTAGGCTTACTCTACGTCTCTCCCACAGAACCTTCTATAACAGGGGAGTGACCTTGCCACGCTGCTTCACAGCACAGCCACTGGCACCTGTGTGTGTCTGCTGAGTATTTGAATGTGACTAGTAGTATGAACTGAAATTTTCACTGTCATTTGAATTAACTTATATTGAAATAGCCATATGTGTCTGGCTAGTGGCTATTATGTTAGCTCAGCAGTTGGCTGACCTTGCAATGTCAGAGAGAGAGCAGCTTCAGTGTCACCCAGTCTCTCTTTTTTTGTCCTCTTATTTCCCTGGACATTTGGCTTCTCCTTGTTCATCAGTCTGGCTGCTGCATTGCCGAGACCTCTCCTCAGTTAACCCTACTGTGCTGGCGAGACTTGAGCAAGCGGCAACACTACACTGTCTGCTTTGCAAATTTCAGGTCTAGCTCTTTCTGAGCAGGATGAGGTTGGCAAGTTTCACTGAAGCTGAGTGTGACTGTCCAAACTGCTAATTTGCTAAAATAATTTGAGAAAGTGCTACTTAAAAACCCTGATGGGAGGGAAAGCGAATTTCTGAAATTTGTGGGAGGCCAAAGTCCATGCTACTAGAGGTTATGTTTGCTAATTGTCTCAGTGGTTGTTTATTAAATGGCAATGGAATATTTGTTTCTCTCTGTCAGAGCACTTGGCCCAGAAAGGCAGGCTCATTTGCTGAGACTTTCTGCTTCTGACCTAATCCAAAGATTCAGCCTAATTTGTGAACACCTGCAAATTTAGAAGCACATAATTTGTACTTTTTTATAATTGTCTTTGCAACCCAGGCCGACCGTCCAGTGCTGAGTGTCTCAGCTCCTGCTGAGAAGAGTGACAGGTAAGTGCGGGGAGGGTATTTGTGTTTGGATCAAGGTGGGGTATTGATCTCAGAGCAATCGATTTCCTAGGCTGGGCAGTGACCTGTGTTCTGGCACAAAAATAAGTGTATACTAACCAGATTCCCTCCCTCTCTTTGGGCTCCAAACTGGAAGCAGAATCTGGAGCTAGGGGGGTGAAAGGGAAGGAAGCAAATGTAAGCGGCTTAGGTTGGGAGCTCCTGGCCAGAGACTACATTTGCACAAATGGGATGAGCCTTGGAATCTTCTTTTAAAAATTCCTCAGGGTATTTAAATGCACTGATAACCATTTTGTTTTAATACCATTATGTGCTTAGTCACCTCCAGCAGGACACTTCTTCACTCATACCTCTTCTTTGAGTCTTTCATCTGGGATAAAATTGGGCTTCTGCTGTTTTTGGTGGTACTACAGCGTCAGGCTTTCTATTTGACATTTCCTTAGGATAGACTGCCAAGAAGTAGGATTGCCAGTCAAAGAGACATTTATCTTTGTGGTTCTTACTACATATTGATTGCCTTTCAATGACTGGTATAAATTAGTGTCATTGGTTCACTGAGTATGTCATTTTCATCAACTTGCTAGCATTGGGAATATCATTTTGCATGGCCCACCTAATTCCCCATGTTGTTTTAGTAAATGTCAGAAAAGACCTCAAGTCTACTTTAATTTGCATCCCTTTTTATTAGCTTTCGGATGATCATTAAGACAATGTTTCCCATCAGTCTCTGTTTTCTGAGTTTCCAAAAGTAACGTCCTGAAGACAACCTCTTCTACCAAAACACTAAGACTTTTCAGGAAGGAAGGGAGGGAGGGAGGGAAAGAAAGAAGGAAGGAAGGAAGGAAGGAAGATGGAGAGCAGCAAGGAGACCTGGAGGAGGCATGTGGAACAGAGCGACATGTGAAGAAACTGCGCTTGCTTCTTGGTCTTTAGATGTGTGGCAGGTTTTTGGGCCTTGCTTTGGGCCAATCCTATTTGGCAGTTTCTTCACATGTCGCTCTGTTCCACATGCCTCCCTCCCTTCCTTCCTGAAATCTTCTTATCCCTCCTCAACCCCACCCACTTAGGGCAGAACCAGGATTCTGAACTTCCCCCTTTCCTGGGGATGACCCTGTTACACACACAAGAGCTGGGGTACAGGCCAGAATCCAGGGAGGTGACAGGATTCACCAGACAGAGTGGGGAGCAGAACAGGCAGATGGACTGAAATACACTTCTGAGGGGAGCAGTAGGCAAGGCAGGAGAGGTCTGCTGCACCATGTAGTCCCTTCTCTGGCCGGGGATTGAACTCTCGCTGCTGTGTGGCCAATGTTTCACAATGCGGAGCTCAACCCGCTGTGCCACCAAGGAGGCCCCCATCTTTGTTCTTTTGCATGTAAGCATCCAGTTTTCCCAGCACACCATTTACTGGAAACACTGTCTTTTCCCACTTGAATGACCATGTTAGAGCAGAGTTTGGAATCAGCCCTGTCATTAAGTAGTATGGTTTCTTTGGTAGTAGCTGTGTGCCTCAGTTTACCCTGAGGCAGTCTTTCTCTCTGACTCAGAAGAGCTGTCATAGTCCAGGCCTAGAAAGCTCCCGGTATTGTCTCCCAGGTGGCGTGAGGTGGCCGCAGGCATCACCGAGGCTGCTTGCTCCAGTGGCTTGCTGTGGCAGCTGACCCAGCCTGGTTTGGGGACTGCCCGGACCAGTTTGTAAGGTTTCTGTTCCCTGGGAGCTGGTTTCCAGACCACAGTAGCAGCTTGCTCTCTCTCTCTGCATTTCTTCTCAAATTCAGCCCCTCATCCCTGCCCCTAGCCCTGTCAGGCCCTTTTCTCACCTCTCTCCCAGTCCCCTGCATGCCCCCTGCCAAACTCAGCCCAAAGGCTCTGGGTCACTGACTTCATGTCTCTCTACCTACCCAAGGCTTAGGCCCCTTCTTCCCCTGGGCCTCCTGCCAAGCCAGCCAGGCTGTGACCCAGAAGGTTCCTATTTTTTAAATGGATATAAAATTATCCTTAATTACATGAACAGAAATGCTAACAATAACAATTGCACGTTTATTAGATACTTAGCAGACATAGTTGACATACTTCATGTCATTCCTCACAAAAGACCCATGAGGTCAATACTGTTATTATGCCCTATTCACAGATAAGAAACTAAGGTAGGAGGCCCAAATTCTGTGCCCAAGGTCACACAGCAAGGAATTGGCTCAGCCAGGATTCAAATGCCACCTCTGAGCAATGCCTTTGGGCTGGACTAGTACCCATTTGTGTGTGTGTTTGTGTGTGTGTAAGAGAGGGTTTTGGTGAGGAGTATGGGGGAGAGAGAACAAATGTACTAACAGGACATGAAGGCCTAGGGAGAAAAAGTAAACCACAGCCAGGGTGGTAGGCAGGCGTAGAATTAAGCCAAAAGTTAATTTGTTCCCCCCTGGACTATCTAGTTTCTCGCAGGCACTGACCCTTACACAGAGATGGGAGAGCATGTTAGGGCTGACAGGGACATGTGAAGTAACTTGTAAGGAAAGTTCTGGAACACACACCCAGGACCACTCATCAGGTACCGCCCCCTCCCACAGGCCTGGCTCTGCTTTCTGCCTCTGTCCTTCTGTTAGGGGGGAAAGACCCTCCTGAATGGATTACACAAATAGGTTAAGACTTCGACCCCCATTCCAGACCTACAAGATCCAAGAACTACAGATCCCATAAGGTCATTATTGAAGAGGGGTCACTGGGACCTGAGGGTGGAGTTAAGCAGCCAGGCTGAGTATAAAAGCAGACTGGTGGGCTTTGGGGGTCTCTCTCTTTCCTTTGGGAGCCAGCTCTCAGCGCGCCCTTGGGTTCCAGCTCCGAGGAACTGGTAGGACATTTACAAATCTGTATCCCTCTCTTCCCCTTTTGTTATTCACTATGCTATTTCCCCTTCCCTTGTAAATAAAACCCTTTATTAACCTTTGTTGTGTGTGCCTGCAGTTGGGGCATTATAAGTGCCTTTCAAGCACACGGTAAGGACCCAGTCAGGCAAACCCACTTTATATTAGGGTTGCCCTGTAACACTTCCACCCTCTCCTGGCTGGACTCACTGATACTACTTTCGTAGCAGGCTTGGGCCTGCCCAGGTTCCTAAGGAATTCCCCCAGTCTGGCCTGCACAGGGCAGAAAATAGAGAGGTAAACAAGACATGCTTCCACCTTCAAGTGTCTCGGTCTGGGCAGGCAGGTGACTCACCAGCCAGGGCCTAGGAGTCCCCTGACACCAGCCTCCCCACAGCCCATGCATCACCACATCATGTTGGGTTCACCACCCTGTTACGTCTCACTTCTGTCTGCTTGCTGGCTCTGTACTAGTCCAAGCTGCTATCATCTACAGTTGCTAAGAACCTTGTCCTTCTGTTAGGGGGGAAAAATCCTCCTAAATGAATTACACAAATAGGTTATGGACTTCGACCCCCATTCCAGACCTACAAGATCCAAGGACTACAAATCCCATAAAGTCATCATCGAAGAGTGGATCACTGGGACCTGAGGGTGGAGTTAAGCAGCCAGGTGAGTATAAAAGCAGACTGGTGGGCTTTGGGGGTCCTTCTTTTCCTTGGGAGCCAGCTCTCAGTGCACCCTTGGGTTCCAGCTCCGAGAAACTAGTAGGATATTTACAGATCTGTATCCCTCTCTTCCCCTTGTGTTATTCACTACGCTATTTCCCCTTCCCTTGTAAATAAAACCCTTTATTAACCTTTGTTGTGTGTGCCTGCAGTTGGGGCATTATAAGTGCTGTTTGAGCGCGCGGGTGAGGACCCAGTCAGGCAAACCCATTTTATATTAGGGTTGCCCTGTAACAATTATAGGTGAAAGGGAAACCCTAAAAGACAAGGCCTCTGAGAATTAACTCTGATCTAAGGTTTGTTTAGCCTTCCCAGCAAATACAGACTGGCTAAAAATCTTGATGTGGCATCTATCCAGACATGAAATGTCAGAGGGCCCCAGGCCCTTTCAGCCTCTTGGACTCTGTCATTCTTTTTTTTTTTTTTATATGGTTTTTTAAAAGATTTATTTATTTATGCACACAAGAGCTGGGGTACAGGCCAGAGTCATGGGAGGTGAGAGGATTCACCAGAGACAGGTGAACTGAGACAGGTGAACTGGGACCCCCCAATGCCCACATGTCTGCTTTTATACTCAGCCTGGCTGCTTAACTCCACCCTCAGGTCCTGTGATCCACTCTTTGATGATGACTTTATGGGATTTGTAGTTTTGGGATATTGTAGGTCTGGAATGGGAGTCAAAGTTTATAACCTATTTGTATAATTCATTTAGGAGGATTTTTCCTCCCTAATAGATTGGCCCAGGCAGAATGACCCAAATACACTGCTGAGGGGAGCAGCGGGTGAAGCAGGAGAGGTTTGCTGCGCCACGTGGGTTCCCTCCCTGGCGGGAGATTAAACTTGTGTTGCTGTGCAGCAGATGCTTCACAGTGCGGTGCTCAACCCACTGCACCACCAGGGAGGCCCTGGACTTTGTCATTCTTACCAGTGTCCCTCATCATCAGCCTTGCTAAAAGATTATAAATCAGGGAATAACTGGGAGCTATGTAAAGGCTGCATCAGAAAAGTTGGGGCCTTGGAGGAAGGTGTTGAGGAAGGAGTCAGAAGTTTCTGAGATTGCCATCATTGGCCAAGAAAGGTCCTGTCTAACTCCCCACATCAGGTAACTCTCCTTCCTACTTCTCTGCTCTCTGCCTCAAGAAGTGGACACTAATCTGATTGGTCAGATTCCAGGGCGATGATTAGGTCATGTTTACTTTTGTGCGGGTCAATGAGAAAAAAAATGACACACAAGAATGTGACTCTTTTCCTTTCATTCATTTCTCTAGTCAGCTGCTGAACAGAAGGAGGAAGTAGTCCCAAAGCAAAAGCAGGCTGAGGGAGAGTGAGAAAGGCCCTTCTAGGCCTTTGGTCTAAGCCCCTGCTCCATTCCAGTTATTCAGAGACCTGGACGCTTGTGCAGGTCCGGCAGAAACAAAGCACACCTTGTATCCCTCTTGTCCATAGCCACAGCCCGGTTTCCCTCGGGAATCTAGCTAGAGAGGGGGAGTGGCAGGGAAGGGCAGGCCCGAGTGGCTCCCATCTTAATATCATGAAGAACCCTGGCCTTTATTTCTAACAGCTTAATCAAAAGGGAGAGGAGGGCTAGGGGAGAGAGCCATGAAAGGATGAAAGGGAGGGTGTGGTCTCGAAGGTCAGAAACTAGCTCTAGGGGGCCTCCCTGGTGGCGCAGTGGGTTAAGCAACGCACTATGAAGCAGACCACAGCCACTGCAGCACGAGTTCGATCCCTGCTGCTGGCCAGGGAGGGG
>JAGFMF010012011.1:4775676-4787790 GCA_019455555.1 Galemys pyrenaicus | reverse complement strand
CTCTCTGTGGTGAATCCTCTCACCCCCCCACACCTCTGGCCTGTACCCCAGTGCTTGTATGCATAAATAAATAAATCTTAAAAAAAAAAAAAAGAAACTAGCTCTAGGGAGTAAAGAACTGGGCCCCCCTCCCAGTGAGTCAGGAGGGCGGGAGCTGGCAAGGCCTTGGGGAAGGGCCGGGTTTCATTTGGAGAGGGCACTGAGGCAGGGGAGGAGACCCAGCCAAAGGGCTGTGGGATCCAGGGCTTCCAATCCTGGTGCATGCTGCTGTTTACCAGCAAAGACCTCAGGCAAATACCAAGGCTTCTCTGGGCCCTCATTTCCTCATCTATAAGCTGGGGATAAGAACGGGGGTGTTGTGAAGAGTCATTAAATGTGGTCATGTCTGTGACAGCACTTAATAAATCATAACCCTCTGCACAGCATAAAGGAGTGTTATCCTTTTCACTCTTCCCTTGGGAATCAAAGACAGGGTGCCTCATTTAAGCATTTGTCAGTTCTCAGCAACTCCTGGCTTCTCTCCTTCTGGTCTTCCCTCCGGCTTCAGAAAATGCTATCTACTCCCAAACACCCTGGGATATTCCTCAGTCCTTTGGTGTCTCCTTCCTTATGGGTTCTTCTTGCACAGCTCCCCTCCAATAATGTGACTCTGCCTACCTAAAATTAGAGCCACGCCAAAAAATTTCTTTGCTGGATTCCATTGCCCCCTCTAGCAACTACCCCATTTCCTCCTAGCTTTAGGATGTGATAGCATTTTGCAGTTTGTAAGGTTTTCTTTGTGTCAGCTTTCTGTTTTGTTATATTGTTTATATCAGAGCAAAGCTCTGAGGTGAGTGGTACTCGCTCATTTACAGATGAGAAAAGGGAGTCTTTCTGGCGGCTGTAATTTAGTTCGTAGTTCCATGGCTTTTCTTTGATATCTCACTGCTCCCTTTGAAGCTAAACTTTTTTTTTTAAAGATTTATTTATTTATGCATGCAAGAGCTGGGGTATAGGTCAGAATTGTGGGAGGTGAGAGGATTCACCAGAGACAGAGTGGGAAGCAGAACAGACGGATCTACTGAAGTACACTGCTGAGGGGAGCAGCGGGCGAGACAGGAGAGGTCTGCTGCGCCATGTGGGTCCCCTCCCCAGCCAGGGATTGAACTCCCACTGCTGTGCTGTGGATGCTTCACAGTGCAGGTGCTCAACCTGCTGCCCCACCAGGAAGGTCCCTGAAGCTAAACTTTTAAAACAGATGGGCCAGCTCCACCATCTCTATTTCCCCACCTCCATTTTCTCTTAAGCTCATCTTATGATTCAGTCCCTGTGTTACAGGGCAACCCTAATATAAAATGGGTTTCCCTCACTGGGTCCTCCACCCGCGCGCTCAGAAGACTTTTAAAAAGTCCCAACTCCAGGTTCACGTGGCAAAAGTTATTAACAGGTTTTATTTTATGAAAGAAGAGGAATAAAATAGTAATAATACCAAGGGAAAAAGAGAGGGATACAAATCCACAAATACCCTACCAGATCTAAGCAATGGCACGTTGAGAGCTGGCTCCGAGTCGAATGAGATGGCTCCAAAGGAAGAGAGATGTCTCCCGAAGGAAGGGGTCTGGCTCCTCAGTAAGAGAGCGAGCCTAAGGCTCACCTCTGGTTTTATAGCCAGCCTGGCTACTTAACTCCACCCTCAGGTCCCAGTAATCCACTCTTCGATAATCATCTTATCAGATTTGTGGTTCTGGAACACTGATGGTCTGGAGTGGGGGTTGGCATCCACACACCCATAATCCATTTAGGACTACCTTTCCCCCTAACACCTGTTTCTGTAACAGGGTCATCCTGGAAAAGGGGGAAGTTCCAGAATCCCAGTTCTGCCCTAAGTGGGTGGAGCTGAGCAGGGAAAGAAGATTCTGCAGAGAAGAAGGAAGGAAGATGGAGAACAGCAAGGAGACCTGGAGGAGGCATGTGGAACAGAGGGACATGTGAAGAAACTGCGCTTGCTTTTTGGTCTTGGACTGGTTGGAACAGATGTGGGTGAGAGACCCGTGGGGAGGTGAACAATGGCAGCTTTCATCTTGATTTTGATTTTGCTCTTTTCCTCCCAGATTTGTCTGACCCTTTCTGACCCTTTTCTATGGGTCTGTACTGAAGGGTCCTTTGGACTTGTGGCAGGCTTTTGGGCCTTGCTTTGGGCCAATCCTATTTGGCTGGATTTTGCCCTTGGGGAGATGGGTCACTTTGGATGCTTAACTTAGTAACTATGTTCTTTGTCCTTTCTGTATTGTACCCTGATTGTATTAAAGTTCCTTTCCATTAAAGGTTTTATATGTTTGTCTTAATGCTGCGGATGGCATAACCCATTCAGAGAGAGCAGGTTTGGGGGTTCTGGCGTGCTCCTCTCCCTGCCCTGTAACACTACCAGTTCCTCCAAGCTAGTATCCAATAGCACACTGAGAGCTGGCTCCAAACCATGAGAGCCCCCAAGGCCCACGTGTCTGGTTTTATACCCAGCCTGGCTGCTTAACTCCACCCTCAGGTCCCAGTGAGCCACTCTTCAATGATGACCTTCTAGGGTTTGTAGATCTTGGATATTGTTGGTCTGGAGTGGGGGTTGGAGTCCATAAGTCTATCTGTATAATTCATTCAGGATGACCTTTCACCCTAACATTGTGGCAAGACTTGAAAAGCCCACTCCACTACTACCACCAACACCCCATCTACAAAGGGCAGTTGCCCCAAAAGAACAGTTTATCCTGGTATTGAAGATGGTTTTTATATTTGATGGCAAATGGGAGTAGAGCTGTCATTTTGTGACTTGGCTAGGTATGGAAAATTTAATGTCAGGGCCTAGGATAGAGCAAAATGGGTCATCGCTTGGAGCTAGACTCTTCTGATAAGGAGAGCAGGGGCCAGGGAGATGAGCGCCCTGTGATGGTGTGGAGGTGAGGTCTAGTTCTGCATTGTCCATTATGGTGGCAACTCGTCATGTGTGGTTATCTGAATTTAAATTAAAATGAAATATGTTGCTCTGTTGTGACATTAACACCTTATAGTCAATGTGGCTAATGGCTGCCATGTTGTACAGCATAGATAATGAACATTTTCATCAATACAGAAAGTTCTGTTGGACAGGACTGAGGTTAGACCATTGGCTAGGAAGAGCCCTGGGAAGCGTTGGCTAATAGAGAGTAACAGACAGATAATCTCATCAGGGATGACTGGGGAGAGGGCTCAGCACACTCAACCCAAGGGTGGATGCTATTGGAGATGTGCACAGGGCAGCAGAGTGGGCAGGCACTATGGAAATGTGGCCCTTTCACCCTCTGAGTCCATCTCCACTATGAATGTTAGCGTTATTGCATCAGAAATACACAGGTTTCCCTACAGTGGGATGCATATCTTTTGGGGGGGAGGGAATGGGTCCTCAGGTAACTTGCGCATGGGCTGGTATCAGGGAAGAGGCAGGAGGCACTTCTGTTATCTCCAGAGATTGATCTCTTGGGTCTAGACAGAGGGCTGTCTAGTAGAAGTTCAGAATGGAGACCTAGGAATTATATGTTAAAGAGGAAGTCAGAAATATGATTTACAGCAGAGGCAAAGGGTTGACTAAAAATACAGATTTGAAACTCAGCTGTAGACACCAAAGTCTTTCCTCATTTCTTCTTCTGGATCTTAAAGCTTAGATGACTTAATTCTCCAATTGTTTCTGTAAAATTCAGTGATAAACATCACCGTGTTGCTTTAAAGAATGAACAAAGTGAGTGCCTATTCAAAACAATACTTATACCCTATGTTTGTTTAGGAAATAGAACTTGAAGTGAAACAAAAGAAAGCTCTAGGATGTAGAGCTTCATTCTAATCTGATTTACTGCTTAAATTGCAAATTCCAGAGGATACACCTAGTTTCAGGCACAACTGCATCCAGGCAGTCAAAATAAAATCACCATCAGAAATCTAAATCTCTCTATCTCTTGGTTCTATTCTCTTGGTGTTGGTGTCATCCTCAGACTTTTTCTATGTGATGTCAAGGTCAGACCATAGCAAGCACTTCCAGGCTTACACACTGCTAGTTTATCGATCCCAGTGGAAAAATAGTCCCTTCCCTCCGGATTGTCATCCAGAGTTCCAAGATTGAGCTTCATTAGCCTGACATGATTCCTGCCCATTCATGAGCCACTAACAGGGCTACGGAAAATAAAATGCTTGGATTGGCCAGGCTTGATCATGTGACAACACCTGAGGCAGAGGGTAGGGTTAGTTCCATCCACCTAGGTCTTTAAGTGGGGGTGAGAAGTGGTGGGCAAAACAGTCCTGCAATGGAACCCAAACTCTGTAATCCCCCAAAAGAAAATGGATGCAAGACTGGGAGAAACCACAGCTACTTTCTATGCAGTTTTTAACTAATGTTAGCTATTATGGTTGTGAAACAATAGCAGGAAGATGGAGCTGAAGTTTATTAAACACTTGAAGAGGTAGGGCAGACTTTGTGGAATATAGTAAAGTCTCAGTTAATATTTATGTAAAGCAAAATTTCCAAGGGAGTGAATAGGAAGATATATTAAGGTGTAATCTTGTTCTGTGCGGAAAATAAGGAGTCCGAAGGAATGAGAGCACAATTTTATTGAGTCTAGGAAATGAGCCAGCAAACAAAGGATAGGGATAAATGGCACATTTCTGAAAGGAGTTCCTTAGAGACCAGGCTAAGGGCTGTTTAATTAACGTGTAAAACTACTCTGGAGGCAAGCAGTGCAGAAGGAACTCTCCAAGGTTTGCTGATGACACAGAAGTCCGGAGTAGTGATAGCAAGGTTGGTGGAAGTTCTCACGAACCCGAGAAGGGGGGCAAAGAGGTGACAGCTTAGCTCTAACCAGGAGAAGGCTAGAGGCAATGCTAGGTATTGTAGGGAGAAAGGTAGTCCTGAATGGATTACACAGATGGGTGTGTGGACTCCAACCCCAACTCCAGACCACCAGTTCCAGAACACAAATCCGATAAGATGATTATCGAAGAGTGGATCACTGGGACCTGAGGGTGGAGTTAAGTAGCCAGGCTGGCTATAAAACCAGAGGTGAGCCTTGGGGTTTTCTTCCTTTGGAGCCATCTCATTTGACTCGGAGCCAGCTCTCAACGTGCCATTGCTTAGAAGATCTGGTAGGATATTTACGGATTTGTATCCCTCTCTTTCCCTTGGTATTATTGTTACAGGGCAACCCTAATATAAAATGGGTTCCCCATACTGGGTTCTCCACCCGCGCGCTCAGAAGACTTAACAGTCCCAATTCCAGGTACACGTGGCAAAAGTTATTAGCATGTTTTATTTTATGAAAGAAAGGGGAATAAAATAGTAATAACACCAAAGGAAAAAGAATGGGATACAAATCCACAAATACTCTACCAGATCTAAGCAATGGCGCGTCAAGAGCTGGTTCCGAGTCGAATGAGATCGCTCCAAAGGAAGGGGTCTGGCTCCTCAGTCAGAGAGAGTGTGTCCCAGGCTCACCTCTGGTTTCATAGCCAGCCTGGCTACTTAACTCCACCCTCAGGTCTCAGTAATCTACTCTTCGATAATCATCTTATCAGATTTGTGGTTCTGGAACACTGATGGTCTGGAGTGGGGGTTGGCATCCACACACCCATAATCCATTTAGGACCACCTTTTTCTGGAACACTGATGGTCTTGAGTGGGGGTTGGAGTCCACACACCCATAATCCATTTAGGACCACCTTTCCCCCTAGCATTATTACTATTTTATTTCCCTTCTTTCGAAAAATAAAACCCGTTAATAACTTTTGTCACGTGTACCTGAAGTTGGGACTTATTATAAAAGTCTTCTGAGCATGCAGGTGAGGACCCAGTGAGGGAAACCCATTTTATATTAGGGTTGCCCTGTAACAGTATCAAATTCGAAATAATACCCATGAAATAAGGAAAGTCAGCTACTGTTTATGACCAAGGAAAACGCATCTCAGATGCAGCCTAGACTGTTTCTTGAGAACTTCAGCCCCAGATAGTTCCAGACAGAAATGCTGGTGAAACACTGAGGATTGTGAAAGTAGTCTAAGTAGTCTGAGGACCACCGTATGGACAAATAGGCTACATGTGCAGTTCTGGTCCATTCATATTGGGCAGAGGAAAGGCCTGAGAGAGGGCAAGGGCAAATTTTGAAGGTGTGGCTAAAAGGATTCAGATGACAGGAACAGGGACTTTAGGTCTAAAAGGCAAAGATTAAGTAAGAACAATGACTGAAAGACACAACACTAAACGCAGACAAAGTGCAAATTTGCTCATCAAAGGTTGAAATTCTGAGGTTGAAACTTGAGTGACATGAATTTTAGTCAAAGGGAGGTCTGATCTGAGTCTCTGTTTCTCTGTGAGGTGGAGAAGATAGTGCTTAAATCACTACTGTGAGGAGGACTGATTGAGATCAGTTAGGTGGCAGTGTCTAACACATCTTAGGTGCAGGTGAAGCTAAAGCGAGCTGAGTCCCCAGAGGATTCACGATGACATGGGGGTGTTGGTGGCATGTGGCATCTGGAGTCTGGAGACATGAGTGTAAGCTCAGACTCCATTCCCATCTTCATTTTCCCCATCTGTAAAAGGCAGTAACAATACATCACAGGGCCATGATGTCTATGAAATGTGATCCTGCATTCATTCAACACACATATAGTGAACCCCTAGTACTTACCTGACACTAAGTTAAATACTGGGTGGGGAGAGAAAGATGAATAAGGAAAAGTTCTGTCCTCATGGGATTACTGCCTTGTGGGAGAGAGTAACAGTGGATAATCACAAAACTGAATGATGTTTACTGTGAGAGGGATGTGAGGGCCATACAGCTTTGAAAACTGAAATGCACAAAGCTAATGTCTTGTACTTACTATTGTACTTACATTCATCTCCTACTGCCCAGTAGCTAAAAACAATATAGATTACTATCTTAAATCCTGGAGGTCAGAAATCCAAGGTAAACTTTACAGGCTAGACGCAAAGGCTGCATTCCCTCTGGAATGTCTAGGGGATAACCTGTCCCTGACCTTTCCCAGCTTCTAGTGCCTGCTTTGGCCACAGCAGAGGGACAGAGAGAGAGTAATTCAGCAGGCATTCCAACACAGGCGTTAACTGAGGCGTTAAGGAGAATTCCTTGGCTGCTGGACCCATCATTCTGACTTCTGTCACATCACCTTCTCTGAGTCTGAACCTCTTGCTTTCCTCCTCTGTGATTATTTTTGGACCCACCTAGATAATGCAGGATAATATCCCCATCTCAAACTCCATAACTTAATCATGTCTCAAAGCCCCTTCTGCCATGTCAGGCAACATACTCATCTAAGTAAAACTATTTGGAAAGGCTGGAGTGAGAATTAATGAAAATATCACCCGCGAAATCACCTAACACAGTGCCTGGTCCTCAGTGAATGCCTGTTTCGGAATGCCTCCTGAATTCATCCCCCTCTCTTTCTCTGTCCCTCTGGTGTGGCTATGGTCTTCATGAGGCTTCTCAGGAGTCTTCATTATTTGCCCAACATACCACATGCCTCAGCCTGGCACTGAGGGAGTGGTGAGGAGCAACCACTTTGACACTCAATGGATGAGTTGGTGCCGACCACTGAATCTGAAGCAACTCTCATGGTCCCGATTTCCTCCTCTGTACAATGGAAGTAAGAATGTTGGACCAGGCTGTCCTGAGGATTAAGTGAGGTGAGAGTGAAAGGGTGTAGCACAAACATTAACAGTGCTAATCTTCTCCAGAGATTGCTATCCTTTCAGCCTCCTCTTCTCCACATTCCTTCTTCAGCAACAGAACAGCCCATTTCCTGAGGCAGGGCTGGAATTTTTCTACCAGAGGGGCATTGTTTATAAACATTTCCCTCTGCCTCCTACAGTCTCAGTGTATCCTATGCAATTCATCCACGGGGGCTCAGTTTACTGTGAGTAGAACTTCTGAGTAAGTTGTTCAAACTGTACTAATTAGTTAGGACTATTTATGCGGGCCTCAATATGGCCGTGAGTTCTTTAAGGAACGGTGTTTTTCTGCGTAGTATGCCCAGTCCTCACCTTGCCTCACTTTCCTTATTTGTAACGAGTCCACTGGACTGGAATGGCTGAAAAGGCCCTTTCAGCTCTGGCATCTTGAACTGACAGAACTTAATTAACCCGGACCTTCTACACAACCTTGCCCGCTCCTCTCCTTCTCCAGAAGGGGAAACTGAGGGCCCAAGTGGGCCTTCACTTAATGCTATTCCCTCTGTCTCGCCTCGGGGACCAGGCCGTCCAGAGGGCTGCCAGTCCTGTTTTTCTAACTAGGCAAAGGGAGACTGTGGGGCGTCTCCCGGCTCGGGGCGCCGGAAACACGTGTGTGCTCACCTACGTGTACACACGTGAGCACACCTACAGCAGCAGGGGGCTCTTGGGCCGGCAGGGGGCAGCACAGACCCGGTTTGCAATTACCCGGCGCAGCCCCGAGGGAGGAGGGCGTGCTGCAGTCCCGGCGGCGGCGGCGGCGGCGGCGGCGGCGGCGGCGGCTGGAGGTGCAGCCTCCCAGGTGGGAGGCGGGGGCCGCGGGCGCAGGAAAAGGCGCCGCGGGAGCGGGCGTTCGGCGGGGCCTCTCCGGGCCCCGAGCGCGACGCGGCGAGTGGGAGCGAGCGCGCCGGGAGCACGCAGGCGCCCTGCTCCGGCTGGCCCTCGGCCGGCGCGCGGCGCGGGAGCAGCCCGCCCCCGGCGGCCCCCGCAGCCCCCCGGCCGTCCGCGGCCGCCGTCGGGAGCGGCCCCTGGGCAGCCGGCGCCGGCGGTTCGCCCGGGAGAGCGCACCGCGGCGGGACAGCCCCCTGGCCGCCCCGAACGCGCCCTCCCGCCCGCGGCCACTCGCAGCCTGTACTGGCCGGGCCGGCGCGCCCCGCAGGCAGCCGGAGCGCGGCCTCGGCCTCGGCGGGAGCGAGCCCCGGGCCGCAGCCCGCGGGAGGCGGCGCGGGCGGCCGCGGGCACTGACGGCGTCGCGGGGCGCTCCCGGGCGGCGGCGCAGAGGCGGAGGCGCAGGGGGCGGAGGCAGGGGGCGCCCCCAGCCAGGATGCTGCGGTTTCTGCGCCGGACCTTTGGCCGCCGCTCCATGCAGCGCTACGCGCGGGGCGCGGCAGGGCGCGGGGCCGCCGGGCTGGGGGACGAGCGCGACGGGGGGTTGCGGGGGGGTCCGGCCGCCGCCGCCTCGACGCTGCCCGCTGCGCCGGGGGGCAGCGTGTTCCCGGCCGGCGGCGGGCCCCTGCTCACGGGCGGCGCGGCGGTGCACATCTCAGCCGCCGGCGCCGCCAAGGCCACCCTCTACTGCCGCGTCTTCCTGCTCGACGGGACCGAAGTGAGCGTGGACCTGCCGGTGAGTGACGGGGCCGTTCCGGGACACGGGCACCCCGCGCCCCCACGGGGCGCCCCTCCCCCAGTGCTTCCCGCTGGGGCGCTCTCCTTGCGCCTCTCCGGGGATCCCCTCCCCCTTCTCGGAGCACTCCTTAACCCCGGTTCCATCTTGGGCCACCCAGTCCGGGTCTCTTCCGGGGTCCTGCTTCTGGCTGGTGCCCCTGCCTTGGCACTGCACTGCTGGCTGGCGCCTTTTCTGGCTCGTCTCTTGGGCCTCCCCCCCCTCCCGTCCCCAGCGCACCCGATCCCCCGTCCCCAGTCCCCTCCTCCCCCGGCGCTGGTGACTGGTTTTCTTCAACCCTCCTCCCTGGTTCCAGCCGGGGCTTTCTTGATGCTGGCTTATTGGTTAGAAAATCTTAAATCAATGCGGGGTTGCCCGCTTGCCCACAAACTCGCCACCCGGGCCTTGGTGAGTTAGCAGGGGAAGCCCTCTCAAATGCTGTCTGGCAGGTGCCCCAAGTTTGCGAGGGAGTCAGGGGACCATTTCTGTGCTCTCCAGATCCCTTTTCATCCCCGCCCCTCTCATCTCCATCCCAAAGAGCCCACCTGGCCTGCTGCTTCGCAGGGGGTTGGGCCAGTTGGGAGCTAACTCTGGAATCTACTGTTGGAACCTGGCCAAGTTTGCGCCTTCTGAGTCCTAGCAGGTGCGTTGAGAATCGGCCCCAGGCGCCCTGCCCGCCTGGCGCACCGGACTTTTCCCTGGGCAACGTGCATGGGGCCGCGCAGGGTACCCGAGGGCAACCCGGCTGGGGCCTGAGTCCCCTGCCACCCGCCCACAGGTGGTTGCACCCCGCCTCCTCCCATGGAGAGCTAGGCTGGTGCTGCTGTCCAGGCCAGGGCGTCAGGCCACCGACTGTCTTTATAGCCTAAGGAGCCAGATCTGATCAAATCAAACCCTCACATTAATGGGGCGCCTACTGTGCACCCAGCGATGCGGCAGACGGTGCCTTTGGGAATCTTTCGTGTGACGAAGGGCACAGCAATGATTGAGCTTTAAAATAAATGTCACAGATCATCCTTAGGGTTGATCTGAGGGAAAACAGTATCGCTGGACTTTCAAAGAGAGCGTTTAGGCCTCCTTGAGTGAAAAAATTCTTTGGACTTCTTGAGAGGAGGAGGAACTTGTAAGGTCTTCAGATCGGAAAATCAGAGCCAGCCAGCCCTAGAGTTTAAAGCTTCCTTGTATATGCTTAATTCTGAGAGGTTTCTTCTGGCCCCCAACCCTGTGGATCCTTACATTCTCTGTAGATACCATATTGTTATGATAAGCCCTTGGGGGCCTTTTAACTCATGGAAAAGAGCATAGAGCAGTGCTTAGAGCTGTTTCCTTTAAAATAGCATTAAAATGTTACTGCTCCCCAAGAATGAGACTCTCCAGCTTTTTAATCAGCTGGGAGAGGAGGCCTGAGAGCCTGGCGGAGTGGGGAGGTGGGCAGCTTGTGTGTGGAAAGGCTGTGGCGTATTTTGCTTCTGGTTCTGGGAGAGGAATGGCATCCTTGGGAACTTTGACAGTGTTCCTCACTGATGGTTTTCTTGTCTGTTCCCCGGGGATGATTCGTTTATAAAATGTATTGCTTCTGTCAGGTTTGTGCGACAGGCTTAAGTGGTGTTTCTGGGATGAAAAAATGCAAACTGAGTAAAGCGCGTGCTTGGGGAATAGACCCAGATATGTTCCGGAAGGAACCTGCAGGCCCGGGATGCAGGCTGGCAGCAGCTGGGGGAGCCCCGCCCTGAGCTCAGGGCCCCTTGGGAGAGGGGGACATTTACATCTGCAAAGCTTTCTTCACTTCCTTGTCAAAAGGTTTTCTCTTGATGGCAAATGATTTCTTAAGGTGTTTAAGATGTGATTTATTTACATACACACTTACATGCACACAGCAGAAAGGCAGATAAAAAATACCCGGGGCTTTGTCAGGTGAACTCTCTAGGAGAAAATATGAAGAATTGCCAGTGTACACGGATCACTGATTTATTGGGTATTAGAAATGCATCACAGTCTCCTACGCCAGTCTTCCCAGATTACTGTTTCAGTTCTGATTAATTTTGGGATTTATGAGGTTAATACCAGGCGGCCAGCTCCCCATCAACTTGTAGCTTCTGTGCTCCTTCCACAGACCCATTTCACTGGGCTCACTTTTTATGTAGTCTTTTTTGACTTTTGGCCCCAATTGTCATCATTCTCTTTTTCTGTGATCCTGGATTTTTACCACTTCTGGACTTACATGGCTGTCTGGTTTACCTTTGTTCTCCAAGCTGGATTCTCCCTCTCAGTCACCTCCAAAGGCTCTCTGCACATTTGCCAAACTAACCACTGCTCCTTCGTCATGAAACCCTCTGGTGGTGTTAGCTTCAGCAATTTCTTTGCTCAGTGTACTCAGCAGTTACGCATTGCCATAAACCACTTCATTAGCCCTCATCAGGATACTTACGTTCTGAAATTGCCTCACACACCCCATCTCAGTGTGACTGTGCCTGGGGCCCCTCAGCTTTCAATTCAGTCAACATATGGGGCGTTGCCCCTGTGCCCAGAGCCATGCTGTGGACACAGAAGTGAGAGAGAGCTGTCCTTGACACTCCACACAGGTGAAACAATCGTTCTACGAGTGATGCTAAGTGATGTGATGGGGGGTGGGGAGGCAGGGGGTGGGGGGGGTAGTGAATTGGGAAGACTTCCTGGGGACTTTTGACACTTGAGATTATAGGGTCTCAACTGGAGTGTCCCT
>JAGFMF010012011.1:4753658-4775549 GCA_019455555.1 Galemys pyrenaicus | reverse complement strand
CCCCCCCCCCCCCCCCCCCCCCCCGCCGGCAGCAGGGATCGAACTCGAGCTGCAGTGGCTGCGATTTGCTTCGTAGTGCGTTGCTTAACCCACTGCGCCACCAGGGGAGGCCCCTGCATATATTTTTTAAGGATTTATTTTTTTATTTATGCATACAAGAACTGGGGTATAGGCCAGGGGTGCAGGGGGTGAGAGGGTTCACCAGAAACACAGTGGGGAGTAGAACAGGAAGGTCTACTGAAAAACACTGCTGAGGGGAGCAGTGAGCAAGATAGGAGAGGTCTGTTGTGCCATGTGGGTCCCCTCTCTGCTGGAGATCAAAGCCTCAGTGGCTGGAGATATATTGACAGCACTGAGACTTAACCCTGCGCCAACAGGGAGGTCCCCTTGTGTATTTTTTACCTTTGCTATGGAGAGTGGTTTCCCAGTGTTGGACAAAATGAATAAAAAGATCTTTCAGAATTTACTATAACATGCAATCTCAAGTGGACTGTACACACCCAGCTTCCAGGTGAGTCCTGGCTCACCTTACAGACCAGAATGCCACCATGAGCCACTCCTCTTTAGAAAACCTGGCCCTGCCTCAGAAGGTGTCTCCCTCTCTTGAGCCTGACCCTGCCCTGCCCTGCCCAGCCTTCAGGTGTGGTCTGCTCCAAGCCCAGCAGGACTCCCTCTCCCGCCCTAGTCCCTCTCCTTCTATTAATGCAGCTGAAGATCCCATTAGTGTGCTTGGCAGCGGCACCCACTGTTGACTCATATTAGCTCTCTGTTGACTAAATCCCTGGCATCCTTTTGCTCGTGCGGCTGTTGCTCAGCCCCGACTCCCCCTCCTCTGCATGCACAGTCTTCCAGCAGCTGTGTGTGGAAAGCTGTCAGGCAGTGTGGCTGGCTGGTTAGCTCCCGCCATGCTTGGAGGGCACAGCCAGTGTCTGGACCTCACTGTGGAGGGCGCAGGTGTGGAGGGCTTCAGCCAGAGGCCCCCGGCTTTGAGTCTTGCAGGTGGGCTGTGCAGCCTAGGGCAGCAAGTGAAGCTCTCTGAGCATCAATTTTACGGTCTTTAAAATGGGGCTGTTAGGAGGATTACGTGACAAGAAGGCTATAAAAAGCCGCTGTAAACAGCTGGGTGCTGAAGGTTGCTTGTAGGTTGTAATCTTAGACACGTCTCACGCCTCCTCTTTGGCCTATGGAAAGGGTTTGGAAAATTTTCTAGTAAGGAACACTTAAAAAAAAAAACCTTTGCAGGAAGGCTAAGTACTAGTTGGTTCTCCTTTCATGGAAACTGGAGGTTGGATGTAGTATGAGAGATGCTTTTATTTATTTATTTATTTTTGGACATTATTTTAAGACCGAGATGCTTTTTAAACGTTTCATTTTGATTTAGAAAGAATTCCCCACCCCAAATGAAGAAATTGCAGGTTCTTGGAATTTTAGGATGAGAACTGCGGAGCCAGCAAGATAGACATGATGTAACACACCTGTTGCACCTGTTGTGTATGTGGGAAACTGAGGATGTGAACTCACGTCCCCTTAGTCACTTGGTGGAGAGTTGGAATGGGCTTCTTTGGGGACCCTGGGGGTCTAGGCTTTGGAGGTGAGCACAGGAAGACTGACCCGGGCCCACACAGGATCAGGGAGGGCAGCAGAACGTGTGCCTGGCAGAGGACAGTGGAACACATTTCCCTGAAGGATGGGACTCTCTAGCACATTGGCTCTGCAACTTCAGTGTGCATGGAGTTCATCTAGAACTCTCTTTCCTCCAATTAAAATTTCCAGAATCTACCCCCCAAATTTCTGTTTCAGGAAGCTGGACTAACAGGTAGCCCTAACTAACAGCCCTAACTAATAGGGGATTCTGATGAAGGTGGCCCCTTCACATCCTTTGCAAATCACAGTACTGGAATTGGGAGAACAGATGGCAACAACTGCACTGGTCACTAAAAACTGCTGGGCTCCAGTGATGGATGGTTTGAGGTGGGGGTTGAGAGTTTCACACCTGAGTTTAGGGAGCCCATTTTTGTTCCAGCAGAATGGAGACTGGGCTGGAGGAGAAACTTAAGACCAGTGATGTGCTGAGGCATTGGGTAGATCAGGTGGGGGGAGAGGGGCAGAAGGTACCAGGGCAGGTTGCTGGCGGAGTGGAAGGTATGCACAGGGAAGGTGGAAGCATGGTAAAGTCTATCTTGGAGGGGGCAAACATAATCTCTCTTCACCCTCCCTTGGGGGAAGAGGTGACGACCCATGGAAGGCTCCCTAGCAAAGAGGAGAAGGCAGCTCCTCACTTCTCTCCACTCCCACGTTCTGACTGCCTGCTGTGCCGCCTGATCCCAGGCTGTTGGGTGCCTTGCTTTCTCCTGCCCCTCAGGGAAGGTATTTGGCTCAGGTGACCCTGCAGTGCTCAGGGCCTCCCACCCCTGCCAGAGCCACGGGGAGCCTGGAATACCTCTGTTTAAAAAACAAACAAAAACCTTTGTTTTAAAAGGAGGGTTGAGGTGGGGGTGGGAAAGAAGTGGATGGTGAACATCTTTCCTGAATGGATTGTGTGTGTGATGTC
This sequence comes from Galemys pyrenaicus, assembly GCA_019455555.1. NCBI lineage: Eukaryota > Metazoa > Chordata > Mammalia > Eulipotyphla > Talpidae > Galemys > Galemys pyrenaicus. Next base: position 4,772,998 of record JAGFMF010012011.1, on the reverse strand, counting down.
TAACTCTGGTTCCACACTTGCTGGATTTGGGTGTTAAGGGGGTGGGGGCGTGTCTCTCCAGCCTCTCGGTGCCAGTAACGTGACCCTACACTGGTGCAGGACTAAATAAATATTAACTTGCTAAACACTTTCACGTGCATAATCACTTTGAATCCTGCCCTAGTGCACTGCACCGCTGTGGATGAAGGCACAGGTCTGTTTCATTTTGAAATAGCAGAAGGTCAGGGGGCTGGGGAAGGAGGAGTAGGTAGAACATGCCTTTAAATCCTTGCATAGGAACTGAGAAAAAAATCCATTCTGTAACCACAGAAATCCTTCGCCCACAATTTGTCCTCATAACACATGCTTCATCCTTCTCCGCTGCCTAGCTCCTTGGCCAGCCTTCTCCTCTGCCTGCAGGCCTCTGGATCCAGCCGGCTTCTGCTGCCCGCGGCACTCTGGCCCGGCACTGCCTGTGGGCAGGGCCAGTGGCTGGTTCATGTGGGTGGCCGTCCCCCAGGTTGGCTACTGCTTGCCTTCCCTGCTTTCCTGTCCTGTTAAACCATGTTTACAAAGCAGCCCCATTAGAACATACAGAGAAGTTAAACATCTCAAATCTTATCCAAGACAATCATGTTCAAATCGTGGTGGGTATCCATCCGCACTTTCTTTTGTATTTGGACCTAAGTACATACTTGAAACGATAAACTTAAATGAGTTGACGAAAGTCTCCACGGAGGAATTTATACCCCAAGTTAGGATGTCTTTAGGGTCGGGCCCTTGAGGCACCCCTCACACTCACACTCTTTGCAATCACGTGGACCCTTAGCTGGGGTGGGGAGCCCCAGTGCAGGGTGCCCACCGAGCTCTGTGCTGCCTATTGCCCCTGCCAGGTTACAGCAAGCCCTGTTCTTGGAGTCCCCCACCCCCTCCACTTTTGGTAGAGGATCCCACTGATGTCGCCTTTGGGGCTTGTGTTCTAACACTGCTTTGGGTGGGCCTTTACTCTCACCTCCCTAGAAGGGGCTGCATTCTGCTGATGTAGCAGACAGGTGGGAGCCTTGTAGCATTCCTGGTGTGCCCACGCTGCCTTGGACCCCCTAATTGCACTCCTCCTGCAGCCTCTTGGCTTCTCTCTAGAGATGTGGGACTCACTAGTCCCACTTGATTTTAATTCCTGGTTTACTTTCAGTCATTTTCCAAAATATCTATATTTTTAGTGAGCAAAGGCTTATGAGCATTTAGACTGCACTGACCATTGGGGAGGACTACAGGAGTGATGCAGGAGTTTCAGTCTGGCAGGGGAAACAGATTCACTTAACCCCATAGGAGATAAAGCTGGGGGTGAACATCTAGACTGTGCAGTGGAGTTAGAGATTTTTTTTTTTAAAGATCATTTTTGCATACAAGAACTGGGGTATAGGCCAGAGGTGTGTGTGGCGGGGGGGGAGGGTGAGAAGATTCACCAGATACAGAGTGGGGCACTGAACATGGCTGAAACACACTGCTGAGGGGAGCAGCGGGCGAGGCAGGAGAGGTCTGCTGTGCCATGTGGGTCCCCTCCCTGGCTGGGGATCGAACGTATGCTGCAGTGGCTGCAGATGCTTCATAGTGCGTTGCTTAACCTGATGTGCCACTGGGGAGGCCCCAGTGGGAGAAGGTTTGATGCCCAGAGTGACTCAGTTTGTCCTAGAGGACCTGTAGGATTTGCTGGGCGGGTATTGGGGTAGAGGAAATAGCAGGTGCGAAGTCCTGGAGGATGGGAGCCAGAGAACCCTGCTTGCTGGGCTCTGGGACCCTTGGGGTTGGAAGCATTTTGAACTCAGGCTGTGTCCCACAGTCTTAAAGGGCTAAGTGAGGCACCTTTGAAGGGCAGGTGAATGTCTTGCGCTAGTAAGAGCAAAGCTTACTGAGCCCCTGCTACGTGACTGGTACTGTGCTAGTGAAGCGATTGTCTGGTTAAAGCCCTGAAACACTTCCGATGGTGATTGCTGTTTCGTAGAGAGGAGAACGGGGCTTAGCAGGTTATGAGGTCTAAATTTGCTCGTGTCACATGGGCAGTAAAGAGAGCCTGGGCAGGTCTCCCTCTGAGAGCGTGACGGGACATTGCAGGCTGGCTGGGTGGATGTTGAGCCTGCCATAGGTCCTGAGGTGGAGGGGGACCCCTCAGCTCAGAAGGGTGTCCTCATTTGTCACCTGGAGTTTCCAGAGATTAGACTTACATCTTTAGTGACACTTGCTGACTGTCTTTTTGCCCTGAGTGCATTTTCATTTGATGGTCCTAGTTCAGCATTGAGATCAGAGGAAGGCTGCATATTTGAAAGGTGCTTAATAGAACATTAAAATTATCACAAAGAAATTTTACATCTTCCATCCTGCTGCAGAGCAGCCAGTTGGTTTCATTCCGTTCCCTTCCATCCCTGTGCTTCCCTCTGCCTGGTCTATCACCTCTTCTTTATACATTTTCCCACCTTCCAAACCTTCCTGACATACTTCTCCCCAGTTTGGTGCCCTCTTCTGTGCTTGTTCTGAATTGTTTAAATACTCTCACCCCACTCTCTACCCGCTCTGTGTGTGTGTGTGTGGGGGGGGTGAGTTATACCTTGTCTCTTCGTGTTGGAGGTTGATAATCTTACCTGTTAGGCAGCCTTATCCGCCAGGCTTGCAAGAAGTTTGACACGCCCCTTAATTGTCAATGTCTGGGAAGGTATTTCTGACCCCTTCACACGGGGTCTGGGAGAGCAGATGTCCTTGGGCCACTCAGTGCGAGAGCCAGAATTGAACCTAGGCGTCCAGGCTCACCTGCCGGTGCTCTTCCCCCAGCCCACGCAGTGCGCCCCAGCCTTCCTGTGGGAGATGTTGGCCCTGGGCACCCTCTGGGGAGCTGAGATCCTTCGTGATCAGACCCTTGCGATTTCGTGCAATAAAACGTGCCGTCGCTCCTGCACCACCTTGCCCTTTGGCATGTCTGGCATTTCATTTCTGTCTACCACATCTCCGCATTTGTTGCGGCGTCTTTACCTCAGGGTCACGGCCGACTGAGCGCCCAGCATTTCCTTCTTGACATTAAGAACCAGAAGGTGATATCCCAGGGTCCTGTGCCACCAGGGGTCCTCCGGAGCCCCCATTCCCCAGCGCTGAGCTCGGTCCCAGGGTGGACGCAGACTGCCTGGTTCTGCTGCTGCCAGCTGTGTGGCGTCTCCTCCAAGCCTTCTTGTGCTCTGTTGTCGTCAACCGCTGTGTGTTAGTCTGCTCTGATGGTTAAGGCGGGCTGCTAGTGCTTCTTCATCCTGCCTGCGCTCTTCAGCTGCATATACCTTGAATTATGTTTGTTTGTTTTTAAGTGTGGTGAAGTGTTATGAGCCACGTATAATTTATTTTTATTTATTTATTTATTTAAAAGATTTTACTTGTTTATGCGAGGGGTGGGGGTAAGGATTCACCAGAGACAGAGTGGGGAACAGAACAGGCAGATCGACTGAAGCACACTGCTGAGGGGAGCAGCAGGCAAGACAGGAGAGGTCTGCTGCGCCATGTGGGTCCCCTCCCTGGTCGGGGATCGAACTGGTGAAGCAGTGACTGCGGGAGCCCCGCAGGGTGGTACTCAATCCCTTGGGCCACCAGGGAGCCCCAACGTAAAATTCACATCTGAACCATTTCTAGGTGTACAGTTCTGTGGCATTCAGTGCATTCATGTTCTTCACAAACATCTTCCCAAACTGAAACTCTGTACCCATGAAATGCTGGCTCCCCTCCAGCCCTGGCATCTAGCATCCTGCCTTCTGTCCATGAGGTGGAGTATACCAGGAACCTCCTGTAAGTGGACTCACACACTATTTGTTCTTTTGTCTCTGGCTTCGTTCTCTTAGCATCGTATACTCAAGATTCGTCCATGTTGTAGCCTGGGTCAGAATTTCTTTCCTTTTTAAGGCGGTACGGTATTCTAGTGTATGTGAAAACTGCATGTTGTTTGTCCTTTCGAGCTATGGATTTCTGTGTGAAGCTCACTTCTGCCCTTTCATTGGTGAGTCTGCCATGGGAGACTTAGATGTTCCCAGCCCTCCCCTCGTGGCTTTATTCTTGGCATTCTGATACCTCCCTCCTGGGACCGTTCTGCTCCGGGCTTATTATCCTCCAGGGTTCTGTGGTCATAGTTTCCCTCCTTACATTTTGGGCTGAGCTGCTCAGTGCTGGCAAATCTTCTGTCCAGAGCATTCTTTAAATTTTTTAATGATGACCTATAAATACAAAAGGGTATCTGAAACATGAACATTTGAAAGGCAAAGTAATACAGTGGACATAATACTCACCACCCAGCTTAAGAACAAAAACCGTCCCCAGTGCTGTTAAAGGCAGATTGCCGTCCCTGAAGTTTGTAACTGTCTATCCTTTTTATAGTTTTGCTACATGTATGTTTCCCTAAATAATATGTCCTTAGTTTTGCATGTTTACAAAGTGATTTTTTTTGCTCAGTGTCATGGCTGAGATTTATCTGTGTCAACAAGGAAACAGTTTCAGTTATTCCATTGCATAGATATTTTGGAATTTATCCTTTCTCTGTGGATATTTGGGATGTTTCCAGTTTGGGGTCATTAGGGGGAAAAAAAATGCTACTTCACACCTTCAGGAATTGGTCTCTTGGTGCACATATACAAACAAGCAAGCCTCTCTCTTGGGTATGGACCAGCAGTGAGATGTCTGGGAGAAGTGGGCAGTGCCTTTTAAGATGGGGTGAAATTGTTTTCCAGAGCCCCGGCAGTATATGAGAGATTTTTCCTAATCCGTTCTTCACTAGCACTTGGCATTGTGCATTTTATTGTTGTTGTTGTTTTTTAACCAAGTTAGTGAGAATTCGTTTGGGCTTCTCTTTACCCTATTCTTGATGGGGTTGGTATGCTTGGGTGGCTTATGAGCCATTTGTATTTCATCCTGGAATACTCAGTTCTGTGATTTATGCCTTTTTAAAAAAATATATTTATTTATGCATACAAGGGCTGGGGTACAGGCCAGAGTTGTGGGAGGTGAGAGGACTCACCAGAGACAGAGTGGGGAGCAGAACAGGCAGACTGACTGAAATGCACTGCTGAGGGAGTAGCAAGGCAAGACAGGAGAGGTCTGCTGCACCATGTGGGTCCCCTCCCTGGCCGGGGATCGAACTCGCGCTGCAGTTACTGTGGAAGTCCTGCAGTGCAGCGCACAACCCCTTGTGCCACTAGGAAGGCCCTAGGGTCAATTTTAAGGTGAAGAATAAACTTGGACTTTCAGTGGTCAATTGAATGTAATATAGGCAGATGTTGACTTACAAAGGTGCACACCTGAAAACTTACATGATGTTAAATGCAGTTACTTAAAAGTTTAAACAAAAATAAACCTGCCTATAAAAAACTAAAAAATAAAAAGTTTTATTATTGGAATTTCTCAGTGTATTTAGAAATGAGCCTCTGGCGTCCACTTCTCAGCTCACAGCCACTCTTGTGTCTGTATTCTCATGTCTTTTTCCTTCACAATTATTTTAAAACAAATTTCATTTTCGAGCATTTAGTTCAGTACATCTCTCTAAAAGATAAGGGCTGTGTTCTATAAAACATTTACAATATTAAAATGCTTAATTATTATTCTTTAATGTTAGACACTTAGTCAATGTCCAGACTTTTCGGTTGTCGACCAGATCATTTCATGGCATTTAGTTGATATTCTACCTAAAACTCCATATGTCTTTTAAAGATTTATTTATTCATGCATACAAGAACTGGGGTACAGGCCAGAGATGTGGGGGGGTTGAGAGGGATCACCAGAGGGATCCACTGAAATGCACTGCTGAGGGGAGCAGCGGGTGAGGAGAGGTCTGCTGCACCATGTGGGTCCCCTCCCTGGCTGGGGATCGAACTCTGCTGCGGTGGCTGCAGATGCTTCATAGTGCAGTGCTTAACCCCTTGCGCCACCAGGGAGGCCCCTGAAACTCCATATTTTGTTAAAATTGCCCTCTAGGTGTCAATTACAAATAGGAGTTGTATAGTTTGAGGTATAAAACCTGGCAATTTGATACATAGACATACGGTTACCGCAGTCAAGCTTGTTACCACATCCATCTCCTCACCTGCTACCTGTGTGTGTGGTGAGTGAACTTAAGATCTACAGTCTTAGCAAATGCCAAGTACCCTATGCATCACATTAACTGTACTGCCAAGTTGTATGCAGATCCCCAGAAATCTTAACCGAGAAAGCATGTACCTTTGATCAGCATCTTGCCACTTTTGCTACACCTCTCCCCACCCCCACCAATTTATTAAAATCTTTTTTTTTAAAAGATTTATTTATTTATGCATACAAGCACTGGGGTACAGGCCAGAGGTGTGGGGGGGTGAGAGGATTCACCACAGAGAGCAGGGAGCAGAACAGGCAGATCAACGGAAGTACACTGCTGAGGGGAGCAGCGGGCACAGCAGGAGAGGTCTGCACCATGTGGGTCCCCGCCCTGGCGGGCAACAGGGATCGAACTCGTGCTGCAGTGGTTGCGGTTTGCTTCATAGTGCGTTGCCTAACCCACTGCGCCACCAGGGAGGCCCAATTTATTAAAATCTTAATCTGACTCCTCCCTCCCTGTTTACTTGAGCCCTGCCATTTGTGCTATATAGTTCTCCACTTTCTGGATTTTGTTGATGACACCCTCAATATTTGTTTACCCTGTGACACAGTTAGTACAGGAAACTGACCTTATTTATTGATAAAACACATGACTCAGGGCACACAGGACAAAGATGTTCCTTGCCCTCAAGAAGCTTGAGAGAAGACAAGTAATTACACTTCCTGTGAAAATACCGTAGAGAGCGTTAAATGAGCTCAAAGGAAGGACATAGCTGTGGGGAGAGGAGAGGGGAATTTCAGTGAGAAATTTCTGAGGACAGGTGGGGAATACAGGACTTGTTGGTGGGGCCCCCCTAGCCCAAGGTTCTCAGGCTCGAAGGAACACACCTGAGACTCCTGTGCCTTGCGCAGCCCCTGCCTCTGAGCCTCATTTTCCACTAGACATAGCTCTCTTGGAAAAGTCTGTATGGCTCATCTTCGAAAAATTTCTCATCGATTTCATGAACGCATACCTTCCTTTTCCTCCTGTGTCCACCTTGTGTTTCTTTGTCAGCTCCATGGAGCTGGTTTTGAACATCTGCCTCCCTTGACCTTGGCTTCTTTGACTAGCTCAATCTTGTTCTAGTCCTTTACCCTCTTGGGGAGGCTCCTGTGAGCTCTTTCCATCTGGCCTGGCTGGAGAGACCCGTGGACTTTTTAGGGAAGGCAAAGTCTGAACACTTCAGAGAAGAGAAAGAGGTGATGGCAGGGCAGTGGGAATCCCTGGATTTACGCCCTGGAGTACTCGGAGGCCACATGGCCAGCGCGTCCATCCCTGGGGTCAGAGCACGCTCTGCTGCTGCAGCGGCCGGCTGTGCTCACCTGTGCAAATGAGCAGTAATTGGTGTGTAATAAGAGCAGCTTCCGGCCCGTGGCCCTCCTGGCTTCCTCTCCCAGCGGCCCAGTGACTTTGAGCAAGCTGCTTTGGCTCGCCAAGCCATGATTCTCGGCCCGGCCCGGAAGAAACACTGCCTGCCTGTCGGCTGCCCGTGACATGGAGCTGGGCTTTCTCCAGGAAAGCCAGGTAAACTGTGAAGGCTTATGAGGGTCAGTGACTACCTCCCAGCAGCCCCAGCTGTGACAGTTTACAGCCATGGTCCTTTTATTGCTCCCGTTTGCTGAGGTCTGAGCCCCAAGCCACCTGCTCTGCAGTCGTTGTCTGTGTTGGGTGGCATCTCTGCCGTGCAGATGGCAGCAAGAGTGACCGGTCAGAATCCAGGGAGGGGCCCAGGCTGGCCGGAAACTGGCTGGATTCATGGGCACCAGCCAGCAGTGTCAGACCCTCAGGGTACTCCAGGTTGCAGGCTGAGGACAGGAGAGGTCCACCTGGGCTGTTCTCATGCACGAGCAGGGAATCCAAGGTCAGAATAATTTATTCAGAAAACCTCAGTATTCTATACAGGGTTAATTTTTCACTGAAGTCCAGCAACCTTTAGCTTTGTTTGAAAAGCTCTGGAGAGTTCCTCTTCATTAACCAGACTCCTGAAGAAAAATGCAAAAAGTATGTGCTGCCTTTTAAGAGAAAAGACTTGAGTGTGCTTGAATTATTGTACCTTGTCATCTGTCTTATTAACTCACTTCTGGGAGTGAGCTCTTCCACGTGCTGAGTTTTCCAGACAGCTACAGTGTATTCCGTTAACTGACAGGACCTGTTTCACTTCAGCTGTTTCATTTATTTTTTTACAAATAACAACAAAAAAAAAGAAATTGTACAGTTTATGTCAAGCCCGGAGTGAGGAATGTGAAATGACCCAACAGTGTGGATCCTGTAACAAGGCGCTCACTTGGAGAGGGGTGTGGAGTTGTTCTTTTACTGCATCACACATCTCCTAGCCCTCCTAAACAGGAGAAGGGACTTTGACCTTGCCTCAGTAGCTCAAGGTCAGCCTGCTAAGGATGGGAGATAAAGATACCCCAGGGCCCAGCGGTTCCAGGTCTTTACATCTTCTGGCTTCATGGGGTCAGCTTTGTGTCATGTCATATCCTGGCCTTCAGAGTAGCACTCCTTTCTGTCCTAGGTTTGCTTCTACAGAAAGGATTGCTGGGTTTAGGGTAGGGGACCCTGCTCACCTGGGAGTCACCTGAGGTGACTTTCACCATGTTTGTGAAACTCATAGCATACCGTGGCATTACCCTTCCTGTATGGAACGCTGTGGGCCATGGTTCTCTTGTGTGGGGCCTAGTACACTTCATGTTATAGCAGTTATTTAGTAGTAATTGGGTAATAGATAAAAAACCATTTTGCTAATGATTTCCTTTATACTTTGGTAAAACACACATAACAAGACAAGTTGACATTCAGTGCCGTTAATACACTCACAGTATTTGCAGCTGTCATCACTGTGTAGCTCCAGAACATCTTCATGATCCTCAAAAGGAAACTCCGGACCCACAGGAGTCATTCTCTATTGCCCCTTCCTCCCAGCCCCAGGCAGTTACTAATCTGTTTCTCTTGCTAGGAATCTGCCAACTCCAGATATTTTGTACACAAAGAATATCATGGGATATTTGGCCTTTTGTGTCTGGCTGTCTTGTAGCATGATGTCTTCAAAGTAGATTGGCCGTTGGTATCGATTTGGGCACTCTACATGGCTTACTTAACTCGCGAATTCCTCACCACCCTAGGGGCTGTTTTTCCTGTCAGCACCCTTATTATACAGGCGAAGAGACCCGGCGCGGAGAAGTTAGGCAGTGTGCTAGAACACACAGCATGGAAGTGCTGTCTCCCTCAAAGTCTTGCCAGTGGAAACTGCGTGTCCAGGGTGCCTGGCCCTTGTCTTTTTCTTTTTTAATCTGAGTTTTCTGGTTTGGGTTATAACATACCTTTCTTGAGACAATGAGAACAGGAAAACCTAGTTGTTTCAGTAGGAAGAAAAAAGAGAAAATACTAAGAATATTGCTTTTATTAAAAAGAAGTACTGTCGTACCAATTCTGTACTTTTTTAAAATAAAAGCAAATCTATTTTAAAATGTTTAGGAGTTATTAAACATTTGAAAATCTGGGCTTTTTAAAAAATATTTTACTATTAAAAATATTTTAAAATTAAAAAAAGTCTGGGCTGATTTTTAAAAAAAATACAGAATAAAAGTCATATGTGATACTTCTTTGAGATTACCGCTTCACTGAGATTTTAAAGTATATCTCAGCTGCCTTATTTCTAAGATGGCTAAGACCTTTTTAAAGATTTATGCATACAAGAGCTGGGGTACAGGCCAGAGGTGTGGAGGGTGAGAGGATCCACCAGAGAGAGAGTGGGGAACAGAACAGGCAGATCGACTGAAATACACTGCTGAGGGGAGCAGCGGGTGAGGCAGGAGAGGTCTGCTGCGCTACGTGGGTCTCCTCCATGACCTGGGATTGAACGCATGTTGCGGTGGCTGTGGATAGCTTTATACTACTGCAGCTTAACCTCTTGCGCCACCAGGGAGACCCCACAAAACTTTTTTTAATGAAAATGTGGTCATACATGTGTACTCTTTTTTTCATGGTGAAACATGTTCTTAATCTTTATATTACATCCTATATTTGCAGAAAAGCTTGGAGAGTCTGGGTCTTTATATACTGAGAAGAAGAATCTTACTTTGCAGCCAGGGGCAGCTGTGCCCTGGCATGGAAGGGTCAGCAGTGGCTGTGGTGTGAGAAAGCAACATGACTCATAATAGGGTTGAAGTTGGCCCTGGGCTCTAAGCCTCTGAGAATGTTGGATCTTTGTGTGCACCCCAGTCTTCAAGTCTTCATCTCCTTTAATCCTCGCCAGAGTCCTTGCAGGTCAGCGGATCCCACTTCACCTGACTTGAGGAGGTAGCCAAACCCAGAAAGGTACATTTGGTCTTTTGATCCTTTGGAGCTCTCTGCCACTCATGCTTCTTGGATAAGCCTGATACCAGGCAGAAATGACTTGGGTGCTTTCAGAGCTGGACAGGTGGAGCCTTCTGGGGGTCCCTTGGAAGTGCAGGTGGATTTCATAGGGACTGGCTTCAGGGAGATGACTGGGTTGATTTTGACATGGAGTGGAGGAGGGTTCATGGTCTAGGTGGTAGAACATCTTGACTAGCCTCATGGAGGATGTATTTCAGAAACAAAATGCGCCTCATGGGATGCTGAAAGAGAGGACAGGAGTGAGGTTGAGACCACTCGATGGTTTGCGCTGTGGTTGATGATGGATGGAAAGATGAGCTGTTTTTCAGGTCTAGAATAGGGTGGAGCTGGGCATGGGAAGGAAGGGCAGATGCAGTGTAGTTTGAAGACCTGGAATCTAGTGGGTATGGTGACTGCATTTGGAGTGGATTGGATGGTGAAGCCCAGATGGGGTCCTGTATTCTGTGCATGGCAGGTTGGTGAGATTGAGGTCCCGGGGGCTGATGGGGGCAGCAGCTGGAAGGGGCCCTCACACCGTGATCTCTCGGTCCTTGATTTTGTTCGTTTGCCAACTGAAGATACTATTTCTATTTTCTTTCTCTCTCTCTTTTTTTTTTTTTTATCTTTTTTCCCCCTTTTTTCTTTCTTTAAGAGGACCTTCAAATGGGGTAAGCATTAAGGTGCTGTAAAACCTGGGTTCATTCCTAGTTGTGTTTCCGTTTTAGTCAGGGTGAGGTGCTGCAGATCAGACCAGAAACCTCAGGGTTTGCTGATGTCGCCAAGCTGGTTCTGCACCAGACTGAAGGCGGCCCGAGCACAGGTGTTGGTGCTGCTGTCTCCATTTTACAGGTGAGACAGGAAGGCAGCCGTGCTCTTGGCCACTTTGCTCTGTTGCTTCCCAAGGAAGAGTGAATAATGAAGAGACACCGGCAATTACTGAGGGCCTGCTGTGTACACAGAACCAAGCCAGGAGCCGGGGGATACAAGACTGAGTCAGAGATGCATGTCTTTCCTTCAGCGACTGCCAATTCGGTGGGAAGAGGTGTCCTTTTCATTTGCAGAGAACACTGTGGTTTGTATGTGGTTTTATCCATTAAAGATGAAGTCAGGGCAGGAAACAGGAAAACAGTGGTCTACCTTGCTTCTCAGAGGACACTGCAAAGTCGTCCTAGTTGATCAGAGCCCTGGGGTAGTGGCTGCTACATATTTTAGCAGCAGGAACTGAAATCTGGGAGAGGGGCCCCAAAGGAAGAAAGCAGAACATGAGTAACTTGTTGAAAACGATGGTTCTGAATCCCAGTGTGGGTTATGTTTATCTTGAAACTTTCTAGCCTATCCACGTACGGTGGCATGAGAAGGGCGATGATGTTTCTAGTTTGACCCAGACTGAATTTTAAAGTGCATCCTTTTGTATTGACGCACATTGTGCTGTGTGTGTACAAGAAGCCGTCCCCAAAAGAGCACCTTCTCTGTGGTTTCATGTTGCACTTTCAGAACTGACAGAACCAACCTGTGGAGATAAATCAGAGTAGCTGTTGTTTCTGTGGCTTCAGACTGGCTGGGAAGGGGCACCTCGGGACTTCCTGGGGCGATAGGGATATGCTGAATGGTGTGGGTCACACAGCTGTTTCCTTCTGTCCGAATGCAACAGATCCGATCTGCGCATTTTGCTGTAAGGAAAGTTACCATCATCCCTGAAAAAGATGTGTTAAAAAAATAATAATGGGGCCCTCCCTGGTGGTGCAGTGGGTTGAGCAACGCACTATGAAGCAAACTGCAGCCACTGCAGCACGAGTTCGATCCCTGCCGCCAGCCAGGGGCGGAACCCACATGGCATGGCAGACCTCTCCTGCCTCACCCACTGCTGCCCTCAGCAGTGTACTTCAGTTGATCTGCCTGATCTGCTCCCCGCTCTCTGTGGTGAATCCTCTCACACACCCCACACCTCTGGCCTGTACCCCAGTGCTTGTATGCATAAATAAATAAATCTTTAAAAAAACCAATAATAATGGAAGGCAGGGGAGGGGTGAGTAGAGATGAAGATAATATAGAATGTTGATAATTGTTAAAAGATGAGTGACAGTTGTTTGCTATACTATTCTGGTTATATTTCTTTGATATTGTCCATAAGAAGGATCTTATTGAAAGAAAACAACAGCAGGTGATCTTTGTGGGCTCCTCTTTCCAGAAAGTCTGCTTTTATCCTGGGGAAAATGCAGAGTCTCTGGGGTTGGTCTCAGGAACACCCCTTCCCCCTCTGCTACTGTCTTTGGGGTTTGCTTACTTTCTGTCTGGATGGTAGCCATGAACTATGAACTTTGGCTTCTCCCCCTGCACCTGCCAGAGGCCCCATCCTCCGTCATCCCTTCGATCCTAGAGTAGACCTTCCCCTTCTGAGGGACTTTGGCTAGATAATTCCTCCCGTGCCTATTCCCTTATCTGACCCACCCTCTGTGATTCCAGGTCTGCTGTGAGTGTATGCACGGAAGGTGCACTGGCTTGGGCGTCATTTCCCTCTGCTCAGGGTTTAGGGCGCCACCGTGCACTTATTTCCAGAGATCAGGGCCTGCTCTGAACCCAAAGGCCCCCTTTCCCCAGGCCGCTGTGAAGACGGCATGCTTTGTGGTTCGTTTACATGAACTTGAATAGGCCAGACCAACAACTCGCGTGGCACCTATGGGAAGGAAGGAAGGGGTGAAAATTGGGAAGAGACACACGGGGAGACTAGAAGTTTTCTTATTTTTGACCTGGAGGTGGTTGCTCAGGTATGCTCACTTATGAGAGTTTCTTGAGATGTACTGGTCTGTGAGCTTCTGTCCTGTATGTCACACTCCAGTGAAAAAGTAAACCAGAGGTCTGTGTAAGACGCAATGTCCGAGCACAGGCGGAAGGTCTGATCGTGTGGCCTGAACCTCCAGGAGGGGGTGGCTTATGACCCGTTTCACTCCAGTGGGCAGGCGCTCACCACTCTCTGCACCGTCTAGAGTGCTGCTGTGGGGGGCCCCTGCAGAACTTCTCTGGGTTTTCCTCCTGCCTTTACATTCTGTGGGACTCCTGTGTGTGTAGGGGATTCCACACCTGCTTCAGTAGCAGTCTTTTAAAAATAGCTCTTCTGTTGACTTTGGAGTCCTGGAGCTCTGGGGTCTGGTGTGTTAAGCTATTTCAGGTAAATTAGTTCTGCTTGAACTGGGAAAAATTGGGGTTAGCTCAGACGGATGCATAGCAGTTAAAGATGATGGGAAGTTGCTAAGTTTGTAACTATGTGTCAGTAATTCCTATTTGTGTCTTCTATTTTAAAGTAACATAACACTACAGTTAATGCTTGTACCTTGTTGGGCATTCAGTGGTTGCTTTATATAAATGCATATATGATTGGAAGTTTTTTCTCTAGTGGGTAAGGCTGCTGTTTTGTGTGCTGAACTTATACTCAAGATTATTCTCCCAGCAATTCCTACTAACCACAGTCCTGTACTTGGAGGAATAATCTTGGTGATGCCATCCTTGCCAGTCCAACCCTACAGAGAAACTTTAGGCATCTCCTCTGAATGTGTCATTCTCTGCCTTCTTGGAGGAGGCTTTTTTTTTTTTTTTAAGAATACTGACTCACAGAAAAAGAGAGATGAAAAATCAAAGGTCACTTATAAAAAGACAACTCTGTCTACCTACCATCAGAGGAATGGACAATTGTGCCTCAGTCATAGTTTTATGACCCTGGCAGCCATGCTCACCATAGACAAGGTTAAAGGTTTTATGTGTGTTTCCAACTCATTAACCTTTTTGAGAATCTTATGTGCTTATGGAGCCAAGTAAACAGGAAACTTCTGTTCCTTGGTGGTTGATGTGATCGCTAAAAGCACTGAAATGCAGGCTGCTTTGCTAGCGGTGGTCACTGCTTAGTCCCGTGGATATATGGATATATAGTCCTATGGATATATAGAACTGCAGTGGGACCCACAGAATCTGGGGTCCAAGACTGTGGTCTCCCCTGTATTTGCTGCCATGTAGAGTGCCACAGACTGGCCGACTTTAAGACCAGAATGTATTTGCTCACAGTTCTGGACCCTGGAAGTCTGAGATGAAGGTGCCAGCAAAGCTGGCTTTCTGAGCGGTCCCCTCCTGGGCCTGCGGAAGATCTCCTGCTGCCTCTTCTTGCTCTGTCTTCTCATGGTCTTTTCACGTTCACCGCTCACCGGTATCCTTGATGTCTCTGCATGTGACTCTCTCTGTGAGGATACCAGTTAGGATTAGGGCCCAGCCTAGTGAACTCATTTTAACTGAATTAACTCTTTAAAGTCTCTATTTCCAATGCAGCCACATTCCAAGGTCCTGGGGATTAGGGCTCAGCATTTGAATTTGGGGGTCACACGGCTCGATCCATCACACTCCCCTGTCGATTAACTTCTATAAACTTCATCTGCTGTAAACTGGCAGGCTGCCTAGAATAGTGCCACCCCCTTCACTGGGCGTGTCCTACTAGCAAACTGTGGGACCCAGTCTGTGAAATTCATCGTTTCATGTCATCCTCAAATACCCTTCCCAGGTTAGAAATCTCAGGCTGCCTCCTGCTGTGCCTTCAGTCACTGCATCATGGGATGGGTTGTGATGCCCAGAACTGTGCTTTCAGCTCCAAAGGGCTCTGTAGAGAAAAGGGGAGCAGTCACTACAGGTCTAGGGAGATTTGGGGTGCTTCTTGTGCAAGGTAGCATGGACCTGCCTTACTTGGTAAATATAGTTGCCTTCCTAAATTGCAGGCTGGGTGGGAGCAGTGGTTCACCCAAAGTTAGTTCTTTCTGTTCACGTTTCTTGGCTGGGTTCCTTGGAATTTGTTGCATGTTTATTTATGTGAAGTTATTTGCTTTCAGAATTGCAAGGAGGGGGAATCTGCAATCTGGCTGCAAAAAGTAATTTGGCAATTTATTTTCAGGGCTGCCCTTCTTCCAGCCGCTTGTTTGAAACTCAGCCTCTTGGCACAAAGACATCCATCATTTTAATTGCAGGTTACTGTTTAGTCAGGCACGAATTTGTTGCATTTTCTTTTTCTTTTCTCCCAGCATTTTTTCCCTTTCCTGGTCACCATTAAAAACAGCCAAAAATATTTCCCTAAACCAAGCACTTTTTATAGCCAGAGTTTTTAACACTGAGATTTCTGGGTTTTCAGTGGTGTGCAGTGGTTCTTTTTTTTTAAGTTTTTTTTTTTTTAATTTATTCATGCATACAAGAGCTGAGGTGCAGGCCAGAGACACCGGGGTGAGAGTAGTCACCAGAGACAGAGCAGGAAGCAGAACAGGTTGATAGACTGAAATACGCTGCTGAGGGGAGCGGTGGGCAAGATGGGAGAGGTCTGCTGCGCCATGTGGGTCAGCTCCCTGGTTGGAGATCGAACGTGCACTGCAGTGGCTGCAGAAGCCCCACAGTGCAGCACTCAACCCCTTCGCCATCAGGGAGGCCCTGTAGTGGTTCTTAACCTTTGAGTAGCAGAAATGCAGGGCTTGCTCTTTCCATGCCTATTGAGGTAACATTTCATAATGCAGTCGTCTTGAGATTGTCCCAAGAAGGAAAACTGCATTGCTCTCAGGGACAGTATCTAGTCCTGGCTGAGCAACGAGTGGCTGTCTGGCCTCTGTTTACCCACTCAGCAAAAGGAGGGACTTGGCTACACTATTTCCAGAACAGTCTTACTTGGTGGCTTGAGTAGGGCTCTGACCCAAGGCCTGCTCCTTGTGGCTAGTAAGCGATGTCCCCCGAGGAACCTGACCTGTCCCTTAGCAAAGGTTTGTTACTCTGCTGGGTTGCAGACTGTGATGCTTCATTCAGTTCAGGGTCAAAAACTAGCCCAGTATCCCTCACAATCCCTGATTATGGAGACTCAAACATTCTAAGGGGTAAGACCATTGTTTCCATGAAATCAGCTAGGGGAGAGTGTTAACTTCAGTATCTAAAGCTGGAAAAAATTCGCTTTTGTTGCTGCACATTCTTTCTTGCTCTGAAAATGTTATTCTGTGAAATTGAGCACACAGTGTGCCTCCCTGCACCAAGGACTGGGGTGGGGATGAACTGTGACTTCAGGTCCATGGCCAGCAGGTGCTGGGCTAGGTCCAGACAGATTTTGCTTTGTTTCAGTGACGTGGACAAAAGCCGGTTAACAGCTTGGAGTCGTTCCCCTTCTGCATCTCAGAGCACTTTCACAGCAGGCGCCGAAGCCCCTTCCCAGCCAGTGGCTTGGGTTCTCCAAAGCAGAGCTTAGCCAGGCAGTGCCAGCACCCTCCAGCCCCCGAGCACTGAGCCGTCTGAGAGGTTTTAAGTTCTGATTATGGAGACTTTCAAATGCAGAAGTAGAGAGGACAGTTTGATGGGACACTCACATATATATACAACATGCCTTTATTATTTCTCTGGAATATTTTACATCCCAGATAACTTACTTAACCTCTTAATACCTAAGTGGGTATCTCTCTGTCTCTGCCCCTCTCTCCCTGCCCCCTAATATATAAGTTATATATATATATATACATATACCCATAATCCCATTATTATACTTAACAAAATGAACAATGATTCCTTAACATTGTCTGATACCAGATCCTCTTTTGGTTTGTCCATCACTTCAAAACCTTTTTTGCGTTGGTTTGTGCCTCCGACACACTGCACAACGCATTCATTCATACGTCTCTTAATCCATACCAGTCCCCTCCTCCCTTTCCAGTGCAATTTTTTTTTTAAAGATGTATTTATTTATGCATACAAGAGCTGGTGTACAGGCCAGAGTCGCGGGAGGTGAGAGGATTCACCAGACAGAGCGGGGAGCAGAACAGGCAGACTGATTGAAACACACTGCTGAGGGCAGCAGCGGGCACAGCAGGAAAGGTCTGCTACACCATGTGGGTCCCCTCCCTGGCTGGAGGCAGGGATCAAACTCGTGCTGTAGTGACTGTGGTTTGCTTCATAGTGCGTTGCTTAACCCGCTGCACCACCAGGGAGGCCCTCCAGTGCAGTGTTTTGAGGTCTAAATGCACCCTTAGTGAATGTATAATAAGGAAGCCCCAGATATTTTCCACTTTAATGTCTTTCTCCTAAACAATTAGTGGTCTTCAAAGAACATTTTTTTAGTTTGTCTCCCTCCCTGTTTTTTTTTTTTTAGAGAGAGAATTCACATTTATTATTCTACTGTCTTCTCTCTGAGCAGGTGCTATGTAAGTTAGCGTCACAGTAGGGGGATTTCCTAAAAAAACCACCATTTCTTTAATTACAAAAATAGTTACATATATATATCTTTTAGATGTGCACACATATACCACGCACGCATGCTGTGTCTGTGCACACGTGGGGTTTTCATTCTGGGTCACCATTGTGGCCTAACACGCTTCCCCAGTGCTAGCGCCTTACAACGGCAACTGTCTGTCATAGCTCGTGGAGTCTACTGTGCAAGACCTGGAGTGGGGCTCAGTTGGGAGATTCTTTTGCTGCTCAGGAGTACTCAGCTGGCTGGTGGGCTGGTGTGGGGGACCTCAGACTGGCACGCACATGTCTGGCACCCTGGCATAGGTGGCTGGAAGGCTGGACCCAGTGGGACAGTGACTGGTCCACCTGCCCTTGCCCTCTTCCCCATGGCGGTCTCAGGGTCGCTGAAGTTTTTACAGGCTGGCTGACTCTTCCCCCAGAGCAAACATCCCCAGCAAACTGCCCCCCTCCTTGGCAGTCACAAAATATCACAAACACCATATTCTTTTTGCTTGAAGCCCGTGCCCAGCCCTTCCAGAGTCAAGGAAGAAGGTTGAACGCCTTGCAGCCTTATTTGTAAGACTTCTTGGAGGTCATTCAGGACAGGTCAGTACCGTCCAGTGATTAAGGGGACACGGAGAGGCTCCCAATCCAGAACAGCGAAAGAAAGCATCTGGTGGACCTTTGTTCTAGGGGTTTTTGTTATTTTATTAATATCCCTGTCAGTAGGGATAATATATTAAAACATGACTGATAGTCTCACCAACACATTAGTAATGTTCATTCAGCATGTGCTGCTTTAATGTTTCCTACAGCGTGTGGGAGGCATAATATGTGGAGTGCTGGGTGAAAATTATTTTCACGGTAGCCAGGATCAAGTGGCTTTATGTGCCTGGACTTTTGGCATCTTGAGGAATAAATGGGAACCACCCCCCTTCCCCCCCGCCCCGATTTGTTGTCAAATCACTGTGTCAGCGTGCATGGGAGAGGCTATAGGGGACAGAAATTGAGGTCTCAAGATGTTAGGTGGATTGAAAGAAGATTCATAGGCTCTTGGCCAATGGGATCCTTTAGTCCTCACCGCGGCTCTGCAAGGGGCTGTTGTGGAAGGAACAGATGGGAGCCTTGAGTCTGCACTGAGATGAATAGAGCTTGACCCAAAGACAGTTTATCAGCCTGGTACAGAGACCAACCAACAGTTGACAGTGCAGCCCCGTCTCGGAGTTCTAGATCCCTCGTTCGTTGACGCCAGTGCAGCTGTGCTCTGTGGTGGACATTAAACAAGCCTAATGCAAAAATCTGCCTGTCCTGACCTCCTTTAGCACATTGGGACCCCCCATCCCTGGGGGACGAACCCTGATTGTCTGCGGGTCGATCCAATCAGTGGAACCACACACTAAGATGACAGTCACCTTCTAAAATTGCTCTTACTTCCTTGTTGATCAAAATTAAGAGCAGTTGTTTTTGTTGCTTCCTCTGATTTCCAAGAGATTGTTAGCCAGGCAAGTCAGGAAATTAATAACATGTGCTCTGTTTTACCAGAATTGAATTTCCAGGAGCCACCCAGACTATTGCTGTCCCTGCCCAATGTCTGGGTTTCTGTGTTCGTTTGTGAACAAATAATCTACATTTTCATTTGGCCGCAACATTCTCGCCGCCC
>JAGFMF010012011.1:4532144-4753641 GCA_019455555.1 Galemys pyrenaicus | reverse complement strand
CCCCCCCCCCCCCCCCCCCCCCCCCCCCCCCCCGACAAAGTGGGAATTTCTTCCCCATCCTGAGGTCTGTTTGTGGTCTGACTGTGTGACTCTGTATCCCAGGACCATGCTTGTCGAATTGGGCCTAAGAAATATTTCTTGCTTTCAGGGCATGTTCATGCTCAAAGCCAGTGAGGTGACCTGAATGAGTGGAAGAATAATTCATGCTACAGAAGGAACACGCCTAACACTCAGGAAGGCTGCTATTGGCTCTAGTCTGCCACTTCTAAGCATAGGAACTTGGTCCTAGCATTTCTCTGAGGTCTAGTCTTCTCCACTGCAAAATGGGGTGCCTTTCGCACCATCGAAGTACTCTTCAGCTGGGAGGTGGTACTTATCGGCTGGAGCTTTGTCACCTTGCACAGCAGTGCATGGATGCTGCATGGCCTTTGCTCATCAAAACAGTACAGCGCAGTTTTGAGATGACATTTCTCATTCATGAGAACATTTCAAGGGAAATTTATTTGGTAATTTCAAGATACTTTGTCTTTGCAACATCCTGGAGTAAACAATTTATATTGTTAATAATGATTTAAGTCAAATATGGTAGCAATGGAGACAGAGACTCCTGGACCCTGGGGTGTGTGTGTGTGTGTTTGTGTTTGTTTGTTTATATCCGTCTATGTATATGTGTGAAGTTGAAGTTAGTTTCCTACTGAAGTTCATAGAAAAGTAGTACGTTATCAAGTTTGGAGGCAGGAGCTGGTAACTAACTGTGAAATGAGCTCTTCCTAGAATCAGTTGAGAGCAGCCCCAAGGCAGGTACCTTCCGGGAACTGCTGACCACGAGCTGGCTGATGATCCCAGCTGGGGTTCTGAGAGCTGTGTGAACAAGAGGCGTGTAAGAACTTGGGAGGGAAGGAATTGATCTGTAGGGATTAACATCGGCCACAAAATTCCCCAAAGCAGATGAGTCTTCATTTTTTTTTTTTCCAATGGGATTATTTCACTGTAGATCATGGACCTTCTATACCTCAGTTTTTGTTAAGCATTTGGCAAAATGCACATTGTGTTATTCCTGTGGACAAGTGAGAGAAATAAAGCTTGGGTGACTTAAAGTAACAATAGTTCCTTTGTTGCGAAACGTAGGACCCCACTGTTACACTCGCAGGCTTTCTCGCTCTTTCATTAACTCAGAAGAGTTGGTGTCCTGAGGCTCGTGGAGGCTTCCCCATGACAACCGATTCTCCAGCACCAGCGGCTGTCTGAGAATTCAGTTCAGTTCTGACGCTCTGCTGATATGTCAGGGTCACAGGTAAAGAAAGGCTCACTCTCCCAAGGCTGCACTCCACTGTAGATGCCAGCTGCGATCCCAGGCTTCTGGGACCTGTGCTTCTGGTCCACTGGCCCTAAGTCAGAGGTTCCCAGGACACCCTCCTCAGGTTCCAGTAATTAACTAGAAAGACACACAGAACTCAGGAAGCCACTTCACTCACTGATTCATTACAAAGGCTTTAACTCAGGAACCACTGGCCCTAAGTCAGAGGTTCCCAGGACACCCTCCTCAGGTTCCAGTAATTAACTAGAAAGACACACAGAACTCAGGAAGCCACTTCACTCACTGATTCATTACAAAGGCTTTAACTCAGGAACGGCCATATGGAAGAGATGCACAGGGCCAGGTATGGGGAGAAGGTGCGAAGAACCCCATACCTACTCCAGGCATACCTCTCTCCCCAGATCTTTATGTGTTTGTAACCTGGAAGCTCTCAGAAGTCCGTTCTTTTGGGGTCTTATGGAGGCTTCGTGATATATGCCTGATGGATGAACTCGTTGGCCAGTGGCAACTGAGCTCAATCTTCTAGCCCCTCTGGTCCCTGCAGATCCTGGGTTAGGAGTAGAAGTTCCACCCACTATGCCTGTTGGTTTTCCTGGCAACTATCCCCTCTCTGCCCATCTCAGTTGTTTTTACCAAAACTTACTTCACTAACATAGCAAAGATCACTTTAAAACTCTCAGACACTCAGGAAATTCCCAGTTTCTTGGGGGCTGAGACCAAGGACTATGACTCAAGGCTAGATGTGAATGAGACATGTACTTTGGTCTTCTAAATGAGAAAGTTTGCATTTCTTATAAATCGTAGCATCACAATGACTTAGCAGAACCTGACTCTATCAACCATAGAGTACCCCTTCTTCAGATGAAGAAGCTCTTCGGGGGAGAGGCTAGAAAAGTGATAGAACTAGGTTTCTAACACATACTTGCTGCTAAGAGTTCGGGACTTGGCCCCACCTGGTACGACTGTGTGTGTGTGTGTGTGTGTGTACATATATTTTTTTTAAGGTTTATTTATTTATGCACAGAAGAGCTGGGGTACAGGCCAGAGGTGTGGGAGGTGAGAGGATTCACCAGAGACAGAGTAGGGGGCAGAACAGGCAGATCCAGCGAAACACACTGCTGAGGGGAGCAGCTGTACCATGTGGGTCCCCTCCCTGGCTGGGGATCGAACTCACGCTGCTGTGCCACAGATGCTTCACAGTGTGGCGCTCAACCCGCTGCACCACTAAGGAAGCACGTGTGTATATTTCTAACTCGGTTCTGGCCACCATCAAAGGTGTTCCCTTAGTCCTGTCCAACTGAAGAGAGACCACCCCTCCTGCCACTCCCCAGCTTGACAACCCTCCCCCCAAGTCACATCAGATGTCTCACAGTGTAAAACTGGAGTCACTGACTGGTATATGGGATAACAGCCTGGCACTCATATTCTTGGTAGGATAGATGGAGAGCCAATTTAAATGGTGAAATTTAATTGGAACAAATGCAAAGCTTGTGATTAGGTTTAGAAACCGTCACAATTACTTGGCTACTTTTACCCATATGTTAAAAAGCCAGGACTTGATAGTATGTTGTGTGTGAGGCATAGTATGAGGCATGGTCAAGGATTAGCCCTAGTGTGGGCCAGAGTCCAGGGAGGTGAGAGGATTCACCAGAGACAGAGTGGGGAGCAGAACGGGCAGAATGACTGAAACACACTGCTGAGGGGAGCAGCGGGCGAGGCAGGAGAGGTCTGCTGCGCCATGTGCGTCCCCTCCCTGGCTGGCAGGGATCGAACTCGTGCTGCAGTGGCTGCGGTTTGCTTCATAGTGCGTTGCTTAACCCACTGCGCCACCAGGGAGGCCCTGCCCAAAGCAGTTTAATGAGGATTTACTTGACTGTGTGTGGAGGTTGGCTTGCTGGAGATGGAGAGAGGAGTGGGATGTGGGAGGGGGACTCCCAGGCTAAGAAAGGACACAGCCAGTCTTGGGGTGGGGCCTGCTGTGTGTGTTGGGGTGCATGTAGTAGTTGTATGTTTCAGCATTTGAGGGCGTGTGTAGGACCTAGATTAGGGGTTATTGATTGTGAAGAGTCCCAGAACCTGGCTGAGCTCCCTGCACTTCATTCTCTGGGTGTTTGTGTGCAGAGAATTGACCGAGAGGAGGACCTGTGTGTGAGGAGGCCATTCTGGAAACAGAGGAGATGGACTTTAGGAGGCAGACGCTAGACCTATCAGGACCCCAGAGAGGGGGCGGGCAGGGCTGCTGCTGAGCCCAGCAGAGGCGGGGTGGCCTTCCTCAAGTGTGTGCAGAGGGATGTGCCGCGTGATGCCCGTGGAGCAGGTGCACAGAGGGTCCCGTGTGCCTGCAAGGAGCTGGCTGCTGAAATCCTTTCACTGCTCACATGCCAGCCTGTTTCCATTCTAGTTCACAACTAGGATGTGAACACTCAGCTGGCACCCTCACTCACAGCTCGTTTTCTCCTTTCAAGCCTACCTGGGAGGCCTGGCTCCTCATCCTGTGGAGACTAATGTGATTTGGATGGGCTGGCTTCTGTCTTCTTCCTTCCAGGACCAGTTAGCCTTTGACATCGTTGCCAGTTGCCTCTTATCTCAGAGGGTCGGGATCATTAATTTATTTGGGGACAGTTAAGACACCAGCTGTCTAGTGGTCTTCCTTATCGGGAGCGTGGTTGGGAACCAGTGAATAAGCAGAATCGGACCCTCTGACACGCCAGCAAAGATATCGCCGTGTCCATGCCTTGCCCTGCTGGCTGGCTGCCTGACCCAGTCTGAACTTGGCAACTCTGCACTCTTATTTTACACATGACTTTAATGAGCTTGGTATTTTGAGCTACTTTCAGATCAGAAGTTGCTGCTACAGAGAGACGCAGTGACTCAAAGCCTCTGGTGGTGGTTCTGGTGGGAAGTGATGTGTGGAGATGGGTAGAAGAGGCCAGGACTCAGGATAGCGCTCTCTGCCCTGCTGCGTCTGGGGACAGCTCGCCGGTTCCAGAATGGTGATCTGGACACCTAGTGAGGTTTTACATGCAGTTTCTTCTGCTTGAGAACTTAAGGAGGAGATAAGTGGCTCTGAGAACCTGTGGTTTGGATCTTGAACTGCTTTGGATGACTTTGCACCCAAGAAGTACCTGGT
The DNA here is from genome assembly GCA_019455555.1 of Galemys pyrenaicus. Classification (NCBI taxonomy): domain Eukaryota; kingdom Metazoa; phylum Chordata; class Mammalia; order Eulipotyphla; family Talpidae; genus Galemys; species Galemys pyrenaicus. The sequence continues at coordinate 4,749,193 of JAGFMF010012011.1, read as the reverse complement.
TAGTGGGGGCTACCTGTAGTTCCTTCCTGTATACTCAACACACCTAGAATGATGCTGGCACTTGCTGAGCACTTGGTAAATATTTGTGAGTGAATGGGTGAAAATGAATTCACACTGAAGAGGCGATCTAGTTAACGGAGAACGAGGAGCGGGCTTCCAATTTTGTCACATTAACAGATCTCCCATTATAACCACGAGACAGCACTTCACTTAATAGCCACAAAATTGCGTTGAGGTAAACAGCCTTGCAAGTACAGCACAGTTCCCTAGGCACTTGTTCGTAGACTACTTAATTTGAAAAGATTTTAATGAGTGTTTTTTCTTTCATTTTTCTTGTTGGCCGCTTTGTGAAATGTCATTCTGTTGTGCACACTCACTCTGTCCCGAGGATCTGTTTCTTGGCTCCAGACCGCACGTGTGCCCCAGCCTGCCAGTGCACAGAATTAATGCAGCGCCTGCCGTATGCCAGCCTGGCACCGTGCCTGGCGCATGGAGGGCCGTGAGGAGGTGTGCAGTTGAACACAGCTGGCCCCTGCCCTCTGGGAGAGCTCGGTCTGGAACAGTAGAGAGACAGGAGCCCCGGCCACGGTGTGATGGCATTGCAGTTAATAAAGGCACTTGCTGCTTGTGAGAACACCCAGGAGGGGCACTGCTCCGGGACAGGCGACCCCTTGCTAAGGCTGACCCTGAGGTGATGGTTTGTGGGCTTCTAGGGTCTTTCTCCCCTCTCCACCTAACCCTACTGTTGACGTCCCTGCTGATGGTATAGGTGGACTCTGGGCATCTGGAGCCTTCTTAGTTGTAAAAGTGGATCCTCTTCAGGCTGCAAGGAGTGAGATGGTGGGTTCAAGTGTGGTGGTCTCCACCCCCACCCTGTTCTTCATCCTACCCACTGGGACCTCTGTTTGGAGGGGACCCTGTGCCAGTCCTCATAATCCTCGTAAGTTTATCACATGCTTTTTGGCATCAGAAAGGATCATTGGGAATCATGTCTTCAGCAGAAGAGGACACTTGAATGACATTTTCTACCTGCCAGACCCCACTGCTTGCCACCTCAAGTCCAGCTGAGTGAGGGTCTTGTCATAGGAGGCACCCGTCTAGTGTGGTGGCAGGGACTCATCACCCCCAGAAGATTCTTTTCCCAGTCTCCACATTGTGCTCCTGCTAAATTAAGAACCATTTTGGAGAGACACCAGGAAAGTAAGCTTTGGAGTGAACAGACAGGAGCTTGACTAACCATGCTCACTTTACACGCGTGGGACTGTTTCTCCTGCTCATACTCTGCAAGGATAAAATTGCACACCTGGGTGGTAAGACCTAAGAGACATCCAGGTGGGAGCAGGTTTGATTTGGGGCCAGTAGAGTTTTGCTGGCCCTGTATATTTTAGGGTGCTGTGTCCAGTTTGCAGCTGTGGGAGAAACCTAAGATAGCCGTACGGACTTGCAAAGTTACGGATTGCTTGAGGTGGCTTCAGGGGCCCATAGGCCCAGAGCACAGGTCTGTCACTTCCTTCTTGTCCACTGCTCTCTGCCACATCCTGCTGCGAAAGCTTCACTCTAACTAGGCCTGTCCCGCCTGGAGAGCTGCTAATGAGGCGCTGGGTCTGGGACCCCAGGTGCTGTGTAGGGCTCGCAGCCCTTCAGAGCAAGAGGGTCAGAATGGTGGTTGTTGTTTTCCCCCTACTTCTTACATTGTTGTCACTTTTTACTCAGCATTTGGTTTCTCCCCTCGGGAGTAGTCCTCTAGTTCTCCCACTACCATAGTCCCTGTGGTCCATTTCCATAGTCCCTGTCCTCTCCCTTTGCCTGTTCTGATCCCACCTCCTCCCCTGCTGGATGCATCCCATCTATGTCCAGTTTGCAAGTTTTGTCTTTTTTTTGACCCTTTGTTTGATTTCTCTATATTTCACATGTAAGTGATGCCATCTGATATTTACCTTTTTTTTTTAAAAGATCTATTTTATTTATGCATACAAGCACTGGGGTACAGGCCAGAGGTGTGGGGGGTGAAAGGATTCACCACAGACAGAGCAGGGAGCAGAACAGGCAGATCAACAGAAGTACACTGCTGAGGGGAGCAGTGGGCACAGCAGGAGAGGTCTGCTGCACCATGTGGGCCCCCTCCCTGGCCAGCAGCAGGGATCGAACTCGTGCTGCAGTTGCTGCGGTTTGCTTCATAGTGTGTTGCTTAACCCACTGCGCCACCAGGGAGGCCCTGATATTTACCTTTTGACCAATTTCACTGAACATAATCCCTTCCACCATGTTGCCACAAATGACATGAGTTTATCCTTTTTGGTTACTTAGTAGTGTTCCATTGTGCAAATATGCCACATCTACTTGATCCACACGATGGTGGTTTTTAAAATTTTTTTTTTAAGATTTATTTATGCATACAAGAACTGGGGTACAAGCCAGAGATGCCAGGGTGGTGAGAGGATTCACCAGAGATAAAGTGGGGAGCAGAACAGGCAGATGGACTGAAACACACTGCTGAGGGGAGCAGCGGGCACAGCAGGGAGAGGTCTGCTGTGCCACGTGGGTCACTTCCCTGGCCGGCGGCAGGGATTGAACTCGTGCTGCAGTTTACCTCATAGTGCATTGCTTAACCCACTGCGCCCTATGGTGGGTTTTAGAACATTGTATTTGTTGCTCTAACAGTGTGCAGAATCAGTGTCAAAGAAAACCATTCATCGTTTTTCCATCCCAACACATCTATTTTTGTTTCTGCAAATTTCCTGTTGTTTTTTTAATCAAGTAATCCATGTACAACACATGCTGTTGGAATCACAGTTCCTCATCCCTTTGTTGTCTGGTTGCCTAATGTTGATGTAAGAATTTTCTTTATTTCTGTGTCATCTTCATAATTATCTTTTAGAAGAGACAGATAGTATTGTGGAGTGCTGATGCACCCCAGTTCTGTGTCCCCTGTGGTGGGGTTTTGATTGTTTCTCCTTTTGTCCCTACCCCACCTTAGATTCCCCCATAGAGGAGGCTCTGTATACCACCACCGTTCACAGGCGTTTCTTCCGTTGAATCGTTGCCTTCCGAGGAGTACTTATAGGGAGGAAAGTCTGATGTTATGCGATGCTCTAGTTTTGCTTTTTTTTTTTACTTTTTGTTCTTACTGTTTGGTAAGGCACAAATACAGGCGTACAAATAAAACAGAGCTATACCTTAATGAATGTCTAGATATCAGACACCCTTGGACCGCCACCACCTAGTCCAGAGATGGAACTCTGCGGGCCAGCCGGGCGGAGTGCCCCACCCCCTGCCAGGCACAGCCCCTCCCCGCCCTGATTTGTTGTGGTCACATCTTTTCTATTTTTGCTATTTTTCTATGTATGCAACCTAGGCATTGGCGTTTTAGTTTTTCATATTCTCAGGTTTTTTTTTTAATTGACTCTTAAAGACTATTGTACTCTGTATGTTTTAGTCTCTATCTCTTCCTTGTATCTGTTTGTTGATGAAATTGGGTCATTTGTTTCTGGAATTTCCTGCAGCCTGGGTCTTGCAGATCGCCGCCCTGTGATCCGTGTTGGGGTTGGATCTAGTGGTTGAATTGGTTCCAGGCTTGATTTGGTTTTTGGGTGGAGAGAGGTGTGGGGAGCAGGTTATATCCGTTTCTCATTGATGGATATTTGATAGTTTCACTTTTGGGCTGCTACGAATCATGCTACTTTGTACAAAGAAACATTTGCTAGGAGTTTCTGCTTTCATTTCTCTTGGGTATATACCAAGGAGTGGACTTGCTGGGTCATGTGACAACTGTTTTAACAATTTGAGAAACTGCCAGGCCACCATACAATTTTACATTCCCATTAGCACTTCTAAGAGTTCCAACTTCTCCAAAATTTGTTATTATCTGTCTTTCTTTTTATAGCCATCCTGCTAGGTAACGTGGTATCCGATTATGTTTTTGATTTTTATTTCCCTAAAGATTCACAACGCTGAGCATCTTTTTATTTGCTTGTGGGGCTTTTATGTCTCCTTAGAGAGCTACCTATCTATGTTCTATGTATGCATCTCTGTTGCCCATATTAAAACTGGATGTCTTTATTATTGTGCTGTAACAGGTCTTTATTCTAGATAGAAGTCCCTTTCAGATACATAATTTGCAGAACTCTTATTCCATGCTGGGTTGTCTTTATAATTTCTTGATGTCTTGACATCCTTTGAAGCACAAAAGCTTGACTTTTTGGTGATGGTTTGGTTTATTTTTTCCTTTTGTTGTCAGTGTTTTGTGTCCTAAGAAGCCATTGCCTAATCCAAATTTAAGAAAATTTGTACCTATTTTGTTTTTGTTTTTTCAGAGAGTTTCATAGTTTTACCTGTACATATAGGTCTGAAGTTCATTTGGAGTTAATTTTTGTAGGTACTGTTATCTACTCATTGGTTACCAGTGAGTGCTGTGGGCAACCAAAAAAGCTAAACAGATAAAAAAGCAAATAGCCAAAAAACAGGATCAGTGCTTGATCCTTTTATTTTCCGGCACTCATCAGAAGGCATTTGTTCCCATACTCTGAAATTGCTTTTTTTCGTCATTGTAAGTGCTTAGATTTAACGATGAGTTTGTATTACAGTAAAACAAAATTAAACATTTGAAATGTGTGTACTGCGGCACGTTATACATGCAACACAAACCTCTTGTTCCTTGCCCAGCTGTCATATCCTATATTTTCATCTTCCCACTTGTCTTCCAGAAACATGCCAAAGGCCAGGATCTCTTTGATCAGATCGTGTACCACTTGGACCTCGTGGAAACAGATTACTTTGGCCTCCAGTTCCTCGACTCTGCCCAGGTCGCGGTATGTATTACTCGATTCATTTCTGGGGAGATTGGCTTTTCATGCTAATTGTAGACCCACAGTTGCTAGAAATTGGTAGTGAAAATTAAGACTACAAGTACAGTGTTGTGGAAGTAAGGGATGGGCATGGCTACCCATGTGAAATGCATCCAAAATAGCCCTTCTATGACTGGGGAAGAGGAAAGAGAAGCATTAGGGGTTCATGGGCCCGCATCAGAGAAGCATTTCCAAGGACAGAGATCAACATGGGCATGTTTCTAGAGGAGGTACAAAGAAGAACTACCACTATAGAAATTACCTTTTTTTAAGCAACAGAAGACACTATACACTGTCTTGTGGCCTTTCTGGGTATGGGGAATGGGCGTTGGGAACACAGCCTGATGCCAGCCAGGCTTAGTGGGTATTGGGGTAGGCAGAGCAGGTCTTGGCATTGCTTGAGACCGACTTGTAGGTTGTGTTAGGTCAGCAAAGACCACACTGACTTTGCCTGAGACAGAAATGATCATGGTAGAGATGTAGAGTCCATGGACTCAACCCACTCAGAAGCTCTCTTCCAAAGACTCTTCAAATGACTTTGGAGTTTCTCCCCCAACAAAACATAGCTTTGGGTTTCAAAGATAATGTATTCAGCAATCCTAAAAAAGGTTTATTGAGTGCTACTGTGTGCTGGTCCTGTTCTACACACTGCAGATAAAGCAATAACATGCATTTAATATGATGGATGATAATAAGTGTTATCACTTACAGAAAAATAAAGCAGGGGAAGGGGAGAGATGGTAGGGGAAGTGCTACTTTTAACAGCTTGAAGTATATCATGTGTGCTTAAACCTTTCTACCAGAAAGACACTTGTAGGTACTTTCTGGAGCTCCCAGTGACAGTTGTTAGGCAAAGATGCTCAAAATTGGTGCCTGGAATTGGGTCTGCCTGAGAATGTGTTACCCTGAGTCTGCGGATGGTTGATACTGTGGAATGGGGACTTAATGCACCCTGGTTTAGCACCCTTAGGCAGATGCTCCCCTGCTCCCTCTGCACCTTGGGGATTTCCTGCCTGCTAAGTTCCCGCCCCACGCTTCCCTTGTCCCATTGCCTTGCACTTTCTAGATGTTTCTTCCTTCTGTTAATGGTCCAAATTCCTTCTCCATTTCCCAGCTGGGGACTCTTACTCTGGACCCACCGAGGCCATGGGGAGGAGGCAGCTGATACCTCCCTCTCTGCCCATCCATCCCGCTCAGCTTCCTTTGCATCTAGGCCACCCTGTGGCCTGCCCTCTGGCCCCAGCACTGTCCTTTCCATCCTGCAAGGCCCCTGCTGACTTGCATTTTCTCTTCCCCGATCAGCCTTTGGATTGGACACAGCTCTCGTTGAGCAACTTCACACTTTGGGTCCTGTCACCTCCCAGTTGCTCCAGGATCCAGAATTCCATGATCATGATCCTTTAGTCCATCTTTCTTGTGCAGCTTCTGGTCTCAGCCCTCAGTGACCCCCTCCCACCTTACTCTCCTTTCTCCAGCTTCCCGCCCCTTCTCTGTGCCCTAGCAAAGCCACAGCCGTCTCACCTGTGTCCTCACCTTCCCTTTGAGTCTTCTGTCCCCTCAACGTTGCGACCCATCTGTTTCCTCTGCTGCTTCTCACGACTGCCAGCCCTTGCTGGAGAGACCTGCTGCGCCTTTTGGCGCCAGCACAGATCACAGGTTCGGCAGAGTCCAAACCCCAGAGCTGCGCGTCCAGCCTTAAGTGCCTCACGGTTCTCCTTTGAGTCCGCCAGACTCGAAGCCCACTCTCTGGAGGCTCTTCTGACCTCGGCCTCCCCGCTAGCTGAGAAGACGAGGCCTCTCGTGCAGGCTGCCCCCTCTGTGTTCCTTTCTCCGTCCTTTCCCGTCTGTCTTAGGGGAGGATGCCTGAGTCTCCAGCTTCAGTCCCTGCATCTCAGATCCCTTCCCGTTGCTTCCTGAACGCCACGTTTAGAGTCTCTGTCCTTAGCATCTGGCCGTCCGCAGCCCCCCTCGTCCCTGAAATTCTTCTCCACTCTGCCTTCTCTTATGTGTCGTCCTGCAGGTGATGGTTTTGATTTCAGAATATCTCTGGCCCTGGACTGGGAGTCAGACTTGGACTTTGTTCCCGCTCGGTTGCCTGACTCGTTAAGTGTGCTTCAGCTAAGCCACCCTTTCTCTGTGACTTCAGTTTCCTCGTCGTAAAATGGGCGTCATGGAACTGTTCTCCCAGTGTGTCGGGTGATTCCGAGTCTAAAAGAGAGGCAGGTGTGTCTGCCCCAGGCCCCCTCCCGGTGGGAAGGGAGAAGACACCGGCACTTCTGTCCTGAGAGCTGAGCCTGCTGCCCGAATGGCACGTCCTCCCCAGCTCACGCTGGTTCCCAGAAAGCCACGCCTGTGTCTCCATTATGAAGGCTTTGCTGAGAACCTCTGCTCCCGCCTCCCCCAGGCTTTCCTGCCTGCAGGGCCTGGCTCTGGGCTGGAGGACGCTGACGGCAGGATCCGGGCGCCCTTCCTGGGCCAGACACCTGCAGGCGCTCACACTGCACAGTTCCTGCAGCCTGCCCGGCATCCAGCCCCGCCTCCGGGAGCAGGTGCAGAGCCTCCTGGCCTGGCCTGGCTGGGGCTCCGCAGACCCTTCTCGCTCACCAGTCTTCATTTCTACCTGGGCTGGGTTCCGGTGGCACCTGCACTTTCCCAAACTCTACCTCTGTTGGCACCAGGTCCCCTTCTGGAGCACCCTTTCTCAGCCGGTTTAATTTCTGGACACCCTCTCAGCTGACAGTCATACAGCGTGTCCTTCACACAGCGTGTTCTAACCCCCAGCATATTTTCCTCGAGGTAAATGTTTCACTGAGCTTATTTTGCTCTGTGTGGTAGTTTTTTCATTGCCACAATGTCCTTATTTGTGTATATGAACAGAGTTTGTGTATTATATCCTCAGCTCAGGACTGCTTCTTCTTGACTGGGGGATCCTTCTTGATGACAGAGCACACAGCCTAGAACTTGGTTTCGAGCCCCAGAAGGAACCTTCCGAGTCATTTGTCCAATTTTTCATCTCCTTTGGGGTGAAACCAAAGCCTTTTGACCCTGGCAAGTCACTTAATGAGTAGCACAGCTCACCTCCAACCAGGTTTTATGGTTTCAGGTTTAATGCTCATGTCAGCACACTGGACTCTTGAGTCTCCTGCTTCCTAACCGTAATTCACGGAGAAACGGAGGCACTCAGGGCGGTCATGGAGGATGAGGGTTTTACAATCCACAGTTTATATGGGCCTCCTCTTTCTAGCTGGAGAGGCCAAGGGGGAACCAGAGTCATGCTCGTGGCAGTACACTGAGGTCAGCCGAAGCCTGCAAGGCCACCTTGTCTGCAGGGACCGTAGCAGTTTGGGGTGAGCCCCCTGGGAGGTTTGCTGAGCCAGCTTCTGGGGTAGCATTGATTTTTCCAAGGGACTGGAAGGAGGCTGGTAGCAGGCTATTGGGTGTTGTGAGAGGCGTGTTTCTGGGGAGAAGTGGGGTCAGGAAGGGGGATGGTCCACTTGGCCATTGGCTTATTACCCCGTAAATGAAGCATCTGCAAAAATTGACCCCCCTCGGCTAGCAAATCAGAGGGCCGGCAGCGGCAGAACGGTTGGCACTGCTCCTCCTGCGCTCACACCTTCGCTCCCTGTGAGGAGCCAGGCCTGGTTTCCATAGTGCCCTGCCTCGCCCTGCAGCAAGGTCAAAGTCTATTGGCATCGCCTATTTTTAGCAGTTGGGGCTGGGGCCTCCTGTTTCCCTTTGCCATATCAAAGCAGGAAGTCCACCCAGGAATCCACTCTGCTAGCTCTCATTGTTACACAGCTCAAAGCTCTATTTTTACATGTCGGAGCTGGGTCTCTCACCTAACCCACCCAACTTTCTCACTGCCTCGTCATATAGCTGCTGTTCACTGAGTTCCTGCTCCAGTGAGCTCTGGGCCGAACACTGAGATTAAAGGCTTGGTGTAACTCTCCTTTACACATACACATCACTGATCCCTAAAGCTGGTCATTGAGCAGATCCATTTTATAGATGACGAAGTTGAGGCTACAGATACATTGGGAACCTTACAGGGTAGGGTGAGGGACAGACCTGGGATTCAGAACCTGGTCTCATTTCCAAGCCCAGCATTTTCCACTGGGCTGCATGGGTTCCAATACACAGTACGTAGACACAGTCTCTCTCTCTCTCTTTCTGTCTCTCTGTCTCTCTGACTCTCTCTCTCTCCTTCCTCCCTCTTCCCCCTCTCCCCCTCTCCCTCCCTCCTCCCCCCCCCCCAGCATTTTCCACTGGGCTGGGCTGTATGGGTTCCATTTGACACACACACGCACACACACACACAGAGCAGCCATTCTTCAAACTTTGACTTGGGGCTTACTTGATGCCAAGCTCTGTGGTGCAGGAATGAGCTGGACACCGCCCCTGCCTGCCAGGTGCTGGTGAGGGAGACAGACAAGCCATCTCTCGGGAAAGAAAGTACAGTTCTACCCTCTGAGCCGCAATCAGGACAGGCCCCCCGAGTGTCATGGATGAAATGAACAAGCTCCCAAGCGGAACGTGGGTGTGGACCACAGACTGTGAGAGGGATTTGCCAGGCAGAGATGTGGCAGGGGTTCGGGGCGGGGGCAGTAACACAGCCCCACCTGCGAGGGCCTCCTCTCTCTGGGACAGGTGTTCTGGAGGGTGGGTGTGGCCACCTCAAGCTCACTGCTAGGTCGCTCCCGACGAAGTGAAAAGCCAGTAGCTTATGGCGGTACATTTTGCAAGAAGGAATACAGAAAAGGCATTTTGGTTTTTGTCTCAAGACTCATGAGGTATCTGTGCAGATAGAATCTGATACGTGGCCCTCCCTGGTGGCGCAGTGGGTTAAGCAGCGCACTATGAAGCAAACCGCAGCCACTGCGGCACGAGTTCGATCCCTGCTGCCGGCCAGAGAGGGAACCCACATGGTGCAGCGACCTCTCCTGCTGTGCCCGCTGCTCCCCTCAGCAGTGTGCTTCCATTGATCTGCCTGTTCTGCTCCCTGCTCTGTCTGTGGTGAATCCTCCCACCCCCCACACCTCTGGCCTGTACCCCAGTGCTTGTATGCATAAATAAATAAATCTTAAAAAAAAAGAATCTGATACGTGGGGGATGAAAAACCCAGGGCAGAGAGAGGTGGGCACAGCTCTGGTGGCTGCTGGGAGGGCCCTGGGGACACTGCAGATGCTCATGCAGCTCCCTTGGCTTTTCACTCTGGTGATTGGTGGAAATACCATCCCACTTGCCACCTGTGCAGACGCTACAGCACATCCTCACCGCTCTGCAGATACCTGGAGCGGGAGTAGAGGGCGAGGCGCGAGATAGGTGACTGTAAGAGGACATCTTTACAGGCCGCCTTCCTTTGCTTTGAATGGTCGTTCCAGTTTCTGTGCACTCAGTCAGTTCTTCAGATAGTGGTTGCAGCTCGCTCAGGCGCAGGTTTGGAAGCCCAGTGCAGGGGGGGGCCTTCTTGCGCGGGGAAGCTGCAGGACTGGGACCTGGGGACTCTGACATGCTGCCTCCTTCCATTGTAGCACAAAGACCTGGAAAGGGCCCAAGAAATGCTGCAGGCCGCCCGGTGGCCGATTCTGGGTGTTGTCAGTGAGAGGGCGAGTGTTTTCCTGCCAGTGTGAAAACACTGGGGCTGCTTGGGAAGCTGATAAAGGGGTCTGTGCCATGGCTGTAGAGGAACGGGAACCTCTGTAGTACACAAGGAACTAAAGTAGAGCTTTAATCATACACTGTCGTGTACCCTGTAGCACACAAGGAACCTCAAGGAGCTGGTGTAAGTGAGTTTCTGGGCTTCATCTTGAATGAGGGGGAGAAGAGACCCTCCTGTAGGTGAAGAAGGTTCTTAAGGCAGCGTGCGGCCGGAGCCCGGGGCAGGAGACACACATTCCAGCCTGCGTGAATCTTGCCTCTGCCTCCTATAGCGCCATAGTTCTGGTACCTCGTGGGGCCTCTCCACAGCTACCTCCATCTGCTTGGAGGCCTGGAAAGGTGCTGGTTGCAACACAGTCCACTGTGTGTTTTTCCCAGTACTCCCAAGCAATTACTTTCGACACTACCTAGAGTTAGTGTCTAATCCCCAGGGTAAGGGCTCGGTCCTGCAAGACTTCCCGCTTCAGATGCAGTCACAAGCCCAGCTTACATCTGTGCTCAGACCCACTGACTGTAGATGGGCGGGCCCGGTGATGGCTGGTTAGCGTGCTTTGGCTGACATGCTACAGTGAACCGTAGACCGCACAGGGAGATCTAACTTGCCAGATCACCAGTTTATTACAAAAGGCTCTAACTCAGGACAGCCAGATGGAAAGGACGCACAGGGCAAGGTATATGGTGGGGGCTGGAGGGGTGAAGAGCTTCTAGGTTCTCTCTGAATGCTTCTCCCCATGTTCACCAGGCTGGAAGCTCTCTGAACACTGTGCATTTGACTTTTTATGGAGGTTTCCTCGCCTAGATGCAATTGATGAAATCATTGGCATTGGTGACTGCGTCCACCTCCAGCCCCCCACTTCTCAACTTCCCTGCAAGTAAGGGGAGGGAGCAATGGAAGTTCTAACTTTCTAATCACTCGTGGGTTCCCTTGCTGGTAACCTGTGCCCACCCTTAGGTGTTTTCCAAGTCACCTCGTTTACATAGAATTGATGTGGTTGAAAGTCCATTATGGATTCCAGGGCACTTGTACTGCCCTCATGACTCAGTAAATTTAAGGTTTTAGAAGTTTTGTGCCAGGAAAGGGACAAAATCAAATACATATTTCTTATTATAAACCTCAGTGTCACACATAGTAAGCTTTCAGGTGTTCATTCCCTTCCTTCTTTTTTCATGTTTTGGGCACTATTGCCCTTTTGATTTCTTCCAGCTCTGACTTCAGTGAAAACTAGACACTTGCTCATAAACCAAGAAAATATACAGGAGCTGGGGGAAGCCAGTTAAGCTCCACCACTCAGACTTGATGGTGAGGGCCTGGGGCTGCTCGGGCAGAGAATCTTTAGACCCTCTTCAGCCCCTGTGCTTCTCTTTGCTGTTGTGGTTCGAGTGTTTCTGAGTAGATCTGAGACAACCAATTCTGCAACCAGCTTACGTGTGTCATAGTTCCAGAACTGATGTGCAATTAGAACAGAAGGGCTTTGCCAAATCATCTCACATCTTGATTTATGGGAACGGTTTTCCACATGAACTTGGACAAGAAATTCAGATAAGAAACCACTTTTCTAATACCCACTAGAGTATTTGAGTTAAGTGTCTTGCCCTCTGAACTCAGAAACACACCTGCCTGCAGCAGTGACCGGTTTAATTGTCTGTTAAGAGGAAGAGCTGGAGCGACTGGCACCGTGGCTATATTTAGCCAGGATGCTGATGAACAGTGGAATCGGGTCCAGCAGCTGCTGAATCCTTTAAGCAGGGCACAGGATGTGATTCACTAAATGCCACGTTAGGCTTTAGTGCTCAGGTCTCCAAGTCCCAAGGTGGTTTTATGGGAGAAAGTACCAGTCGTTAGAGTCTGGTCATCTGCAGCTGAGAAGAAAGTCAGGTGGTCACTTTCAACTGATGGATAAAGCATAGGTTTCATCATCTCTTGTTTTAATGCTGTGATTGGGTTGCTTATCACCTCTAATGGAGGCAGGCAAACCCAATCTGAGCCTCACATTGTTAAGGACCTTTAAAATGAGCCATTCCTGAGTCCTTTCTCAGCTTAGTCAGGCCAGATGTTTCACAGGCCTTTATCCTGGCAGGTCCTGCTTTGGACAGGGCAGGACAGAGGCCAACCTGCAAGGAAGGGACAAGGGGAGGAGGTGGCCTCTACCAGTGTCTCCACAGGGAAAAGAGGCTGCTGCCCAGTGGGAGTGTCTAGCCACGGTCTGTCCGTGAGTTAACTCCAGCCATAGACATTTGGCCAGTAAAGCCTGAAATTGCTCGAGCTTTTATAGAGGTCCAACAGCAGTTTTTACAAGGGGCAATGGATGGTTCAAGTTCCCTGAGATCATTTGGACAGGTTTCTGGCTAGAAGAGGATGTGGAAAGCTTCAGCAGTAAATATTTAATGGATGCAGGCTTTACACAACACTCACGTGCTGAGATGCTGTTCCACGGGTCTTGGTGATCGTGATTGCAGTACGCAATCAGGGTCAGAAACCACAGCTGCACACAACACCAGCTGCATCTGGATCAGGATTAGGGTTTGCAAGTGGGATGGTGGGCTTCGATGTGTCCTAGTCCAAATAGAAGGAGACTTGAGAACAGAAAGAAATGGGATACACTCCTTTAAGCTCTGAGCCTCTGGAGCTGATGAGATTAGAAAAGGCTGGTTGCAGAGAGAACTTTCTTTGCCTGGTAATGGTGAGTTCATTTGAAAGTGAGTGAAGACAGGCTTAGTCATAGCAATTGGCATGATGCTTAGCTTTGGCAGGAAAGTAAGTACTATGCTCTTATCAGTCTGCATCTGTCCTTCTGGGGGCTGAGGTGATGGGGAAGTGGGGAGGGGGTTTAGTTTGCTTGAGAGCTGCAGTGATGCCTAATTCTAATGAGGCAAACTGATCATTAAAAACTGCCTGATAGGCAAATGATGAATGAATTATGTAATAGAAATGACACCCCTACCCACGCCCATGAAAATAATATTCTCATTAAAAATAAAAAATTATGCAGCAAAGTTTTGTGTTTTTTTTAAAGATTTATTTATTTATGCATACAAGCACTGGGGTACAGGCCAGAGGTGCAGGGTGAGGGTATGGGAGGATCCACCAGAGACAGAGTGGGAAACAGAACAGGCAGATTGAAACACACTGCTGAGGGGAGCAGCGGGTGAGGCAGGAGAGGTCTGCTGCGCCATGTGGGTCCCCTCCCCTGCCAGCGGCCAGTGGCAAGGATTGAACTGTGCTGCAGTGGCTGCGGTTTGCTTCATAGTGCGTTGCTTAACCCACTGTGCCACCAGGGAGACCCCAGAAAAGTTTTTTTTAAAAGCAAATGGCATTCATAGTTCCATACCCAGAAATAACTTCTATAAATCCTTCTGAATGCATCTTGATAGAAAATAATTTCATATAAATGAGATCCTACCTGGGTTGTTGTTTTTTTTTTTTGAAGATTTATTTATGCACACAAGAACTGGGGTACAGGCCAGAGGTGTGGGGGTGAGAGGATTCACCAGTGACAGAACAGGCAGATCAACTAAAATACACTGCAGAGGGGAGCAGTGGGCACACTTCAAGAGATCTGCTGTGCCATGTAGGTCACCTCCCCAGCCAGCCAGCGTCAGATTTTGAACTGCGGCAGTAGCTGTGGTTTGCTTCATAGTGCGTTGCTTAACCCACTGCGCCACCAGGGAGGCCCCTGGTGCTTTTTTTCTTCTTTCAATCTAACATTGTGTAGCAGATCTCTTGCCACATCAATAAATAAAGGCCTACGTCAGTTTTAAAGACTGAATAGTATTTCATTATATGGATGAGCCATTTTTTTTCCTTCTGTCTTTGTTGATGGGCATTTAGTCATTTCCAGTATAAAGCTATTAACGGTGAGATGAAGCATCTTGTACCTGTGCCTTTGAAATCCGCATCCTGCTTCAGGGATCTGCCGCTTTTATTACATGGTTGCTTAGCCAGGAGTGGAGATGATAAAAGCCCACGTCCCCCCATTGCTGCTCACAGCTTATTGTGTTATAATTTATCCGTTATTTGCTTTTGTGTTTCCTTCTCCCCTTCCTCCTACACTGTCACAATGAGCTCTTTGGTGAGGTGCAGAGTACACGGTGGTGCTAATTTGGTCCTGCCCTTTGTCATTATCAGAATGTGCAGAGTTTACATTGCTCTGAGCGTGTATTGACAGTCAGCAGAATGGTCTCTGATTCTGAATAGCTAGTCAGAAGCCCACCCTGGCTGTGTCATTCCAGCTGTTACTGTGACAGTGAAGATCAGTGTGCATTGCACTCATGTGAAGTGATAGGAAAAGTCACTGTTTGCTTCATTAAAAGAAAATCTTTCATGTTTATTTCTCAGGAATCTAGTAAAGACCTGCTGGGTGCCATGCTCTGTCTTGCACTTGGGAAACACAGAGATAATGAAGTGCATGATCCCTGCCTTTGGAACCTTCTGTTTGCATGGAGGGGGCTCACAGTGTTGTATCCCTGAATGTTGTGTTCCATGGAAGTTAAGCTGCTCCTCTGGACTTCAATACATAGTAGAGATACTTTCATGTGCGGGAAAAGGTTTTGTAATTTCCTTGGATGGACAAGACTGAAATGGTTCTTCTGGTGAAAAAATTCTGGAGGAAGTTGAAGTCCCTGCTTTAACCAAAGCATACGTTTCTTAGGCAAATGTCTTTCCATTCTCAGTGTGGGCCATTCTCTTGGCAAAAGAATAAAGGGGTTACAAATTTTGGTTCCATGTTAGAGCTTAGGAAGACAGCACTACAGGGCCCATGTGTGGTTAGAGGTTCCTGGCGTGGGGTTTGCAGCTATCACTAGGTTAAGGGAGACCTGGAGTAATTGGAAAAGGTTGACTGTAACCTGAGACGCGCAGAAGCAAAAAGGCAGTTGGTGGCTGACTGCAAGGGAGTTCACCGATAAGTAGTTAAAGGCTTTTAAGTTCTTTCAGGGACCTCTCTGAAAAGCTGTGGAAACTGTGGGCCCTCTCCCCAGGGAAAAAAAAAAAAAAGCACTTTTTTTTAAAGTACAGCTTTTCTCATGCTCTCCCAAACAGTGGGCAAGTCCCCAGCCTAAGAGCTCGTGATCTTATGGTAGAATTACTAGAACTTGTGTTGGAGGCTAACCATGGGGACTGTATAACCTTGCTGATGAACTGTTTCTCAAGAAACATTTTCTTTCTTTCAGCACTGGCTGGATCATTCCAAACCCATAAAAAAACAGATGAAAAGTAAGTAAACCAAGTCTCCCCTCAATTCTTTTCAGAGAGTAAACTCCTTTGCCAGTGTTTTCAAGTGTTGCGATTTCATTAGAACTTGGGAGGGTTTAAAAATAGATTCCATTTTATGTGGATGATTTTTAATTTGTTAAGGCTGGCCAAATGTTAGAGTTTAAAATTTGAGTAAGAGTTTCTAGTGGATATTAAAAAGTAGAGTATGTTGTCACTGGAGACTGGGCACCCCTGCCAGTAAGAACTGATTAACATGCTACTCAGAAGCGTGACTTACACCTGTGTAACACAGTCGTTACATTCACTTTCTGATGAGCTATGAAGTAGATTTGGAGAAGGGGGGAGCAGCGGGGATCTAGATTTTACAGGTGGTAGCCACATTCGTTTCATGTGGTTTGTGCAAAGGTCATTTGAAAAATGTCTTATTCTCTCGCAAATACTTGAAGGTGATTTTGGACTACAGAACACTGCTGTTTATGCATCCTTTTCCTCCAGCCCCCGTGTATTTTGTAAAACGTACATATCAGTCTGGAGTCTGCAGTCAGGTGAAAGCAAAATGTCAGCTCTTAGTAATTCATCTGGATCATCGAGGTTTTCTCCCAGAATGGGATTACGAGCCATATCATCTATGTCAACACAACAGTCTGTTTTTCAGTTTTTCAACCTAGAACCGAAAGGAATTTACTCGCTCCATGCTCCCAGAACAGTGGGGAATGAGTTCATAGATTTAACATGTTTTTCCTTCTGTCCATTCCGTGATCTTCACAACTGGGGAAAAACCTCTTCAACCTTCCAACTCCAAATGTTTAGTTGGACCTGCTTATGCTTTGCACTTTCGAGTTAAATATTATTCTTCAGAACCCAACAACCTGCGCGAAGAGTTTACAAGGTAAGACAAAATGCGGAACAAGATCCCCTAGTGGCACTCACCTCGCTTATAATCTGCTGGTCTTCTCACTTAGGGATTTGCCTCTCCTCTCTCTGCTGGCTTATATTTCTGAGCAAGAGTTATCAGCACTCTGCTTGTGCTTTTCTCTGTGTTCTATGGAAAGCCATACTTTGTTTCATTTGACCTTTTCTTAGTGACTAGAAATAAGAAGATTCATTTCCTTGTCACGTTTATCTTGGTGGGCCTTGGATAAATTGAACAGTTTCTCAGTAGCACTTTGTTTTGCCCCAACTGCAAAGCGCCAAGGCAGGTATTTGGTGAGCATTCCTCAGTTTGAAATTGCCATCTTTTTAAAAAATATTTTAAGGAACAGCAAAATGTTCCCACGATTGTTATAATATCAAAGTTATTCAAATTCCTTCATGTTACCTTTTAACGGCGCTGAATTTCTTTCATGGTGTGCCTACCCGGGTCTGTCTGAGACTTCAGAAACGGTGTAGAAGCAGAAGAGACTTACATAACGTTTAAGCTTGGAGTTTTCCTCCAGCCGTATTTTCTATTAGTGAGATTCTCCACCTGGCCTGCTGCTGCTTTTGATGCTCTAGAAGCCCCCTGTCACCTGTGATGGACAGTAGTGGCTGGTGACACATAGGTCCTTGGTAGTGGCCACTAGCTAGGAGATGACCATCAAGTAGCACTTAAAGACTGACTGCTTATCACCATTGCCCCCCACTGCTGGGCCTCTGTAGTTAGGTTTTCCTAGAGGAATTAGAAGTTCTGGCCCTGTCAGCACTGTGTTCTAGTTAGTGTGAGTACACAAGATGGTATCCTGATTTCCTAAGCAGGGTACAGTGGTGGTTAAGCACCTGTCAGGAAGCAGGAACATTCTAGAATGCACTAGAACTTTTAGCTCCCCATTTGATTTCTGGGTCACCCACATACTCCTCTATCCATTTCACACAGTGATTGCACTGTTTTCAAAATTCAAGCAAATTATTCCACTGTTCCTCTTTGGAGTCCTTTATGAAACATGCTTCTGGCTGTCTTCAGAACCAGTGACTCTTAACAGTTGTGTGAGTCAAAAACACCTGGGAAACTTTTGAACAAATCAGATTCCTGGGTCCCCCCTTGACATCAGAGTCTGAGTCTGTAGCTGTGGAGTGGTGTCACGTGGGCAGCTTTGGTTTGTAAAGTGCACTCGAAGTGATTCTGGTGCCCCGTAACCTCTTAGTAAAAGACCATTATCTAAGCCAGGACACTTAATTTTTTTTTTAATTACTTACATGAACTCCACCTCCTCCCTGCTGATATTTGCTGCCTCTCCACCCTCTATTTTTACTACCCTATGATGAGATGTAGTCCAATTCCAGCATTTCTGTTTCTTGTGTTTGTATGTGGGTGCATTTTGTTTTTTAAAAGGCAGAGTCTGCAGTTAAACTGCATTAAAAAAAAAAAAGAAAGAAAAGAGAAAAGCCTCAAGCAGTTGCTAACTACAGTGAGCTGTAAACATTTTGATATAATCAACTGCAACCTTTCTGGAATCTGCTGGTGGGACTGGCTAAGGGCCAGCTCCCTTGTCTCCACCCTGCCTGTTTGATTGGACGGGCCCAGTGCCTGTGTGCTGCTCTGTGTGCTGTGATTGGCTTTTTTGGGGGTGTGGGGGATAAGGGGAACGTCATTGGACCTTGCAGTGTTCCATATTCCATCCTCCGAGTATCTTGCACATTCCCTACAAGCACTCACCTTTCTAGCTAGGTTCTGGAATCCTTCCTGGAGACTCGGGAAGAGATGCTTTCACCAAAGTTCTCATTTGATTTGGACTCCATTTTTACAATGCAGAGCTCTAGTCTTTGTGTGCGGGTGGGCTCTGTGATGGTACTTGGGGGATTGGAAGTGGCCGGGAAAGATTATCCTCTGTTGACTTTTGTGTATGTTTGTCAGGTACCTGTTTGTTTTACAACTCAGGCATGACATTCTTTCAGGAAAGTAAGTATGTTTTTGTTCTAACTCCTAACCCAGAATAGATCATAGTATCTTTCTAAATAATTCACTGTTTTGTTTTGTTTTTTTTTTAATTCTCCTACCCTTGTTCCCTTTTCAAAATTCAAAAAAAGTACACCAGGCATTGTAAAGTGAGTCTAATACTTGTATCGCTATCATCATCATCTTATTTTAAATGATTACTCTATGGCTTGAAGCATTTCCAAAAGCATTTAATATCTTAAGTGATGTGTATTTGGGGATAATTCTCTCTCTGATCACATCACTGCCCCATTCATAATGGCTTTTGTCGTATTTGCAAGCAAGATACTTTATTAGTATGTATACACTTACAAGTATTTGGGTAGTCAGAAAGCCTCATTCATCCCCATCTGCATTTAAATGACATTGTAAAGAGGGCAAGTTCTGATTCTGATGGAAAAAGGCTTAGGCATCTCATCTCATTTCCTCCCCCCCTCTTAAAAATGCTTTACAAATACTAGGCCTCAGACTATACAGTGATTGTGGAGCACAGGAAGCATTGGCACTGAAGTAGTTGATTCTGAGAGCAGTATTTATTTTAAAGATAAGAGATTTCAGCATTAATAATTTGTACAGTTGTGTCATTTCTCTGCCTGTGTATTGAATATTTTCACTTACATGAAAAACTAAGACTATTCTGAGTCTAAAAAACCATACCAGATATTATCAACAAGACTATATTTTGATTTTGAATGTAATCTGGAAGAAATGTAAAGTGTGATTTCTGAATTTGCAAACTCTCAGTAGAATATGTGCCATGAAAATTTTAGTGGGACACGTGCCGTAGAACAAGTAGATTGTACAGTGTATACATTTGCCTTATCAGCCATGCAGTACGGACCTTTGATTGGTGTGTGTTATGAGTGTGTGTGTATTTTTATCATTTGCCATACTGTGCTCCTCATACTAAAGCCCTCTTAAATCTAATAATTGTCTTCAGTTTGGAAAAATAGTAATGGCAACACTGTGAATTTGTACAGTACTTTGCAGTTTATTTGCGCTTCAGCCTAGTTGATTGCCCTCCAAAGCGGGGTGGTCTGGTCTCAGCACCACCTCTCACCAGCTTGATGATATTGGGCTGGACACTGACATTCAGTCCCTCATCTCTGAAATGGCTGATGGGACAGCACTGGCTACATCCATCCTGGGTGTTGACCAAATTTACACATGAAATACATACATATGTGACAATATATATGGAAAGTCTGGAAGCTAAAAGTGCTGTACTGATATTCGTCATTATTATTTTTCCAACTATGTTTGTAATATGAAAGTTTGAACGAGATCCCTGGAGTTGTAGTAAGATCCCTCTGTGACGTTGTCTCGGTTACACTTATTAGGATGCTTGGCTGTGTGCAGCTGTCCTGGCAGTGTTAGATATTATGTCTGTCTGTTTATTTTTAACACTACGACCTGGTTTTGAGAAAGATTTAAGACAGCTTGGAAAGATGCACATGCTATTTCAAGATAAAATAAGTCTAAAAATAATTAAGCAAAGAGGAGGCTTTCATTCTATTTCCCAAACATCCCCAGTCTTGCCAAATTCAGTAAAATTATCCACAGGGATGATCTAAACTGTACCTGGGTTCTTTTACCCTATGATGAGAACTGATTTTGGGAAATATGTAGTGTAAGTCAACTTGTTCGCGTTTTTTAATGTGGACAGCAAAAAACAAACCACCAAGAACAAAAATCACTATCTAAATATCACTACCTTTTGAAAAATGATGTATGACATTTTGTGAAGTTATGAGTATTAAAGTTCATATTTACAATTAATTTCTTTTCTTTCAAGATTGAAATGCCCCTATGAAACAGCTGTGGAATTAGCTGCTCTCTGTCTACAAGGTACATTGTTCTTTAGTGGTAATTAGCGTTTTACAGTTACTGCTTTCATTTCCACAAATGACTGTCTGTGTGTCCTGGGGACAGTGCTCTACTTTGGGGGTATAAATGGAGGGAATCGGTCTCTGTCCCTAAGTGGGTCTCTGTCCCTAAGTGGCTCGCAGCCCCGCAGGGGAGGCAGAGTCCATCGTTGCTCCTGGGACGGAGGCTGGCTGGCGGCTGGCGGGAGGCTTGGAAGAGGGGGAATGAGTAGGTGAAGAGGAGCAAGGGACCCAAGGCCTGGGCAGCAAAGCGCAGAGGGAACCGGCGGTTATACAGTTGCCGGAGAGCAAAGGTCTGCAAGCTGGATGGGTGCTGACCTTGGACTCTATTGAAAGCACATGGACTGTCTGCTCTGTCTCCTTTGAAGGTTCCTAAGCGGCAGCTGGCCCAGTTGGATGTACATTTTAGAAAGTCTGCCCAGACACTGGGAAGGAACTGGAGCAAGCCCAAGACTGGGGTGTGGGGCGCCCTGAAGGGGCATTGCTGAAAGAGAGATGAATGCAAACAACGGACCAGGGCAGGGGGCTAACCACCACTGGCCCCCCTCCCTAAAAAAGAGGCAGTGGCAGGATGGGGTGGCACTGACCAGTGGCCGGTCTTCGAGGGCTTCTTGGCTGTGAGGTGCTGCTGGGCCTTCGAGCAGCTGTGTCAGTGCACGGACGGCTCCAGTAGAGAAGCCAGGCCGAAGCACTGGCTGACGGGGCGTCGGCTGAGCGGTCAGTCTGGTCTGCAGGGCTGTCAGCGTGGACTCTTCCTCCTGAGCGCTGATGGATTTCAGTTTAAGGTGCACAGGGAACACTTGCTAAAATCTCCAGCACTGAGTAAGGGGGTACCGAGACTCAGGGCACCCACAGAATGTCACGGCACCTCAGACACAGTGGGGACGTGCGCACCACTGCTCACACCTGCAGTGGGCTGGGGTGAATCGTGACGTCGTCATTTGACATTGCTAATTACTCGTAATACTTTAAGATCTGAGTTCCCACTTTTGTGTTTACCAATTTGGAAAAGCTTATATATATAGCTTTTCAAATCATAAAATTCATATTATAGAACATCAGGGCAGCAACACCAATGAGACAAGTGGAAGGAGGGGAATGACCCGCCGTCCTGCCAGCAACCAGCGTTTGTGAATCTGGAGGAGCATCTCTAAGAGGACATCAACAGTTTTATAAGATTATATTCTACTTGGTATTTTTAGTGGACATTTTTTATCATAGAGATGATTTCTTTTAAAGATTTATTTATCTATGCACACAAGAGCTGGGGTATAGGCCGGAGGTGTGGGAGGATGAGAGGATTCACCAGAGACAGAGTGGGGAGCAGAACAGGCAGATCGACTGAAATACACTGCAGAGGGGAGCAGCTGGCAAGGCAGGAGAGGTCTGCTGCACCATGTGGGTCACCCCCTGGCCAGTGGCAGGGATCAAACTCGTGCTGCAGTGGCTGCTGTTTGCTTCATAGTGTGTTGCTTAACCCACTGCGCCACCAGGGAGGCCCCAGAGATGATTTGTAGTGACTGCAGGACACTTCCA
Organism: Galemys pyrenaicus; assembly: GCA_019455555.1. Taxonomy (NCBI): domain Eukaryota; kingdom Metazoa; phylum Chordata; class Mammalia; order Eulipotyphla; family Talpidae; genus Galemys; species Galemys pyrenaicus. The sequence goes on along the minus strand of JAGFMF010012011.1, from coordinate 4,727,146 downwards.
TTACCCAAGACTTCCATTCCTTTGTCACTTTTTAGTTTCTGTCCTCTGTTGGGTCTCAGTAAATGCAGAGTGAATTGAATGATGTTGGAGAGGCCCCCTCAGGACGACTTGAGTGAGGAAGCCCACCTGTGAGGTCTGAGGATGTGGGTGGTAGAGATGATGATAGTGCCATCTGGAAGCACCTGTGCTGAGTGCCCACAAGCGTGCTTTCTGGGACAATGACAGTTTGCGGCCAGAGCCATCAGGTTGTGCCACAGTACAGCAGACCTGGAAATGGACTCTCCATTTGGCCGGTAGAGCTGTCACCAGCTTGCCCAGTAGCATCCACTCCAAAGCATAGGAATCGACAGGAGGTCAAACCATCAGGCTTGGAAGCCCAGTAGCACATGCCAGGGTGTGGTTAATGGGCAGAAGCCTGTGTCATACCCGAGGCCATCAGTCCAGCACAGAGGTTTCTTCATAAGGCCGTTGGTGAGCTACACAGCTTATATGTTGTCCTGAGTGATTAGAGCACGAGCACATCAATCACCGTCTGTCCCTCCCACCCTGTGGGATGATGAAGGTGGCAGCAAGGGATGAAGTCCAAGCCTCTAGCAGAAGCCTAGGCTTTGCCCCAGACAGGACAGACCAGAACCTCAGCAGCTGTCTAGAAGCCCTTCCTGGAGGAACTACCCACTTGAGTTGGAACCACATTTGTGTAATTCCAGATGCAGTCATTATGCTACAGATAAAAAGAATGAAGATTTAGACACACGAATAGGGAAGTTCTTTTGACTCTGTCCCCCACGTGTCCCCTGCACCCTCTCTCCTTCAGTAAATGTATAACCTCCTTTCCAGCTCAGCCCCAGCAGAGCCAGTGTGTCTCAGACTATATAAAGAGGGCCAGCACATCTGTGAGTTTGAGTAAAACGAATGGTCGTTTCTTCTGTGCAGGCCTTGAGGACATGCTTGCTGTGATAGTCCTAGGGTGAATGGCACCTCCAGATTCAGGATGCAGTGGCCCTGCATGTGTAGAGGCTGTGCTTGTTTGTGATCTAAATTGATGATAGATTTGAAAATTAATCCAGGCAAAAAGAAAAAGCAGGGAGGAGGGGACATCATTTATTACGTGCGCTTTGATCCCCATGCAGTTCCCCTCTAGGGTGACGCATCCAAGAAGCAGAGCAGTCAAATGACTTGCCCAGGGTCACACAGAGAGTACGTAACAGTGATGGGATGCCGGCATCTTCCACAGCCAGGTTTCTGGCTGCAGTCTTTAGACTGAATGGAGTGTCAGGTTTTGCTAGGAGGTTCTTAGAAGGCAGGCACATGCTGCAGACTAGGTGTACCGGCCCTCACTTAGGCCTGTTTTGGTCACATCATGGTGAGGCGGGATGGCACAAACCCAGAAGGGAAACCTTGTCATTGTTTGACCTCGCCCTCCTGTGCCAGGTGATGTAGTGGTGGTGTGCAGGCCCGCCAGTGCACTCTGGGCTCTGGAACCTTGTCAGGTCCCTCGTCCAGGTGAGAGGCGGCCTCCCTGTTGTAGAAGCCCAACCTCTCCCCTTCTCTGTTTAAGTACTTCCTGAGCAGCGTCTCTACAGGGTACCGAGCTACTGCACACCCTGACCCAGATAACCCTGGGGTGCCACTGCTTCAGAGTTGCAGCTGAGGGGCTCCAGCCAGAGGCAGAAACCTTCAGCAGGTGCCCAAGCTGCATCCGACACTGGCTCTCAGGCCCTCCTGTTGGCTGCTGAGCTTTGTTCCCGGCGTCCTGGAGGCCCTCCCGAGGTGGGGTGGGCTCCGGGAGGGCTGCACGCAGTTGCCCCATTCAGGCTGGTGCAGGTGCCGGAAAGGGCTGCGGGGTGATGGTGAGTGACTGGGTGGGCAGGCAGGGGCTGGCTGGTCAGTCAGGGATTTGTCTGCTAAGTAATGGCTTCACAGCATGTTCCCCACGCCGTCAGACTACTGTCACTTGGAAACGTGTTAGGAATGCAGAATCATGCCTGCTTCAGTATGGAGTCAGGATCTCTGGGGGTGGCATCTACCCACGTGCATTGTAATGAGCCCTTCAGGGGATTCCAAGGCACCCCCAGGTTCAAAGCCACAGTGTTTTTCAAAGTAAAGTGTGTACCTACTGCCCGCATCTTACGAAAAGGCAGGTTCTGCTCTGGCCCACCAGCCCTGTGGTCTGTGGCGTCTCCTTCATGTAACCAGGTGCAGGCATACCTGGTTAGATGCGCTCTGTGGGCTCCTGTGTTTTCACACCAGCAAAAAGACTGTACAACTCACTGAAGGCTCTAATTTTGGGTAGCTTTTTTTTTTTTTTTTTTAGCAACAAAGTGTTTTTAAATTAAGGTATGCGCATTGTTTTATTTTTTTCTTTTTGACATAATGCTGTGTACACACTAAATAGACTACAGTGTAAAGCAGACATAACTTTCACATGCACTGGGAAAACAAAAACTGGGTGTGACTCGCTTTAGTGCAGTGTCTGGAACCAAACCCCAGTCTCTCTGCGGTGCGCCTGCATTAGAGCACTTCTCCTCCTCCTGGAGCCCACGTCCTAAGCTGCAGGGGTGGAGTGGGAGCAGCAGGAGTGGGTTTCCTCATCTGTGTCATCAGGTCCTCCTTTCCAAGGGGAATTACCTAGCCCTGGGATGGGGAGCCCTGCTGGGGTTTTTCCTGGACTCCCCACCTGGCAGCTCCCCTTTGCACCACTGGCTCCCTCCCAGACCTGAGTTGTTGCACTTGCTCCTGCAGCCCCCTCCCCAGTTCCTCTCTGGACCCCTGGCTTTTCCTGTCTCCCTACCTCCTCCGATACATTTTCCCCAATCCTGCCTGTCCTGAATTCTCCACAGGCCCCCTCCAGCATTGCACTCTGAAGTGCTGCTCAGACCCGCCCTTAAGGAGAGCCTCGTTAATGGCTGTTTCTGGCCAGGTCCTCATTCCTTGCAGTTGCCTTTTATTGCAAATTCGGGCTGTACCACTTCACAGGGGATAAAGTAATGGGACCTCCTGGGTGGGAGAAATCTTCAGGAGAAACAGAGTAATAACTAGGATGGTGGTGTATTGCCTGACAGGGAGGGCATTTGAATGCTTCGTGGGGATTGCGAGTGTTCGCGAGTGTTCACGTGGGTACCTAGAGGGAGTTCAGTCCTGCTGAGTTATACATCAGGGGGTACCTGTGTTTTACGATCACGCAAAATGCCTTTGGACCTGGCTGCAGCAATAACCGAAAACATTCAATGTCTCCTGTTTTCCTTCCTTTTATGAAACTTTCAGCGGAGCTTGGGGAGTGCGAGCTTCCAGAACACACGCCAGAGCTTGTGTCTGAGTTTCGGTTCATTCCAAATCAGACAGAAGCAATGGAATTTGATATCTTCCAGAGATGGAAAGAGTTCAGGTACCGTGATGCTACTCTTTAGCATCTGATGCATTTACTCTGTTCTGCGTAAGCTTCGTCAGGCTTTTATCTGCTGGTAGAATTGCTCTATTGATGACTGTAAAATTGCTGCTCCAACTCTTCGCTTCTCTCCTGCTTCAGTTCTATTTTTCCCAGTTCTCACATGACAGCTCTTTTTCCCAAGAAGTCCAGTAAGAGCCAGCCATACTCCCGTTTCTCTCTCTGCTTTCCTGCTCTGGTCCTGATGTGCCTCATAGCTTCAGGGCCACCACTGCTGTCCTGGCCCCCCAGAGAAAGCCAGCGTGCTGCCTTCACCCCTTCCCGCACGACTGTATCTCTATCCATGCCCTGAGTCTTCTTGAGCAAATCCTTCAGAAATCTGCCCGCTTGTCTCGTAGAGACACTCATATTTGAGACTACGATGGTATACACAACGTTACACTGCAGGCATGTGGCCACTATGGCTAAATCCAGCCCTGTCCTTTATCCCCGGTGTCCCTCTTCCCCTGAAGTCAGGGGGTCTAACAATCTGTGCCTGGACCAGAGCCACGTTTCCTCGCGCCCGCCCCTCTTTACCCTACACTGCCTGTTCCAAGTCAGTCCTGGACTCGGAGACTCAGCATGGCTTTCGATGGTCTCAGTCGTTCTGAAGGACATAGGACTTCTGTGAACATGCAGACAGACCTTAGGGCATCCTTGTGTTTCATTGAAACAGCTTAGAAGAACAGTGTGAGTGTAGTCATCTTGCCTCCCCCACCCCACCCACCCACCCACATGCACACACACACACACACACACGCACACACCCTGCTCTCCTCCCTGCAGAAGCCACTGTCAGCCTTTGGGGGCGTGGCCTTCCAGCCTGTTTCCTTTGCACATGCACACATGCCATCAGCGCACCAAAAAATGCTGATTCTTCAGCTTTCCCATGATAAGCACTGCTCTGCAATCCATCGACAGTCTGTTCTTGGAGTCTGTTCTTGTTAATATAACTCAGGGTCCCGCCCTCTTTAATGGCCACCTGCCACCGAGGTATGGCTGCCCCTCAGGAGTCTGCGGTGTGCGAGTTGCAGTTTACATGTTTCTCCATTGGTTTTTCTAAGGGGAAAGAGCCCTGCGCAGGCGGAACTCTCCTATCTGAATAAAGCGAAGTGGCTGGAAATGTATGGGGTAGACATGCACGTTGTCAGGGTAAGAACTGTGCATCGAAGTGCTTGGGTTTTGCTGTGACTGAAAAAAATGTGTGAACAGTGTGTGAACAAAGTAACGTGGTGAGGAAACTGTTTTGCATTGCGACCCTGTTAGAACCTCTACCGACTGTCACTTCGTTTATTTGTAGGGAAGAGATGGCTGTGAATATTCTCTTGGACTGACCCCGACAGGCATATTAATCTTTGAAGGAGCTAACAAAATAGGCTTATTCTTTTGGTAATTTAGTTTTGTCTAATATTAAAAATGTCTTTTCCTATTTTGTGGTGGAATTAAATGTGGTGAATGATGATGGAGGGATATTTGCAACACCCAGATTCATTGTAAAGACACCGTACTGCTGTGTTTGTGGGTGTATGACAATGGCAGTGAACCTTCTGGATTATCACACTTTCGTGGATGGTTTCTTTAGCAAATCTAAGCTTAAAAAGTAGAAAGGAAAATTCTGTTTGGTGTGGAGAAGAAACTGTTTTGCTGTGGACTGCACTTTTAAAATGTTTTCTCTCTGCCCAGGCCTAAAATTACCAAAATGGATTTTAAAAAAAGCAAACTGACCCTCGTGGTGGTGGAGGATGACGATCAGGTAGGCCTGGCTCCTGTTTCTCCATCTCGCTGTGAGTAGACCTTCCTCCAGGTCCTCAGTTCTTGGAGTCACAGATGCCCACTTAAACGACAGCCCCGTGCTTCCCCTTTCAGGGCCGGGAGCAGGAGCACACGTTCGTGTTCCGGTTAGACAGTGCCGGGACCTGCAAGCACCTCTGGAAATGTGCAGTCGAGCATCACTCCTTCTTCCGACTGCGGACTCCGGGAGACGGCAGATCCAGCAGGTCAGACTTCATCCGGTTGGGGTCTCGCTTCCGATTCAGGTGAGCGTCCTTTTGTTGCACAGCGGTATGTTCAGGGGAAGGCAGGAGGGGCGTTTTGGTGAATGGAATGTTAGATTTGCACACAGAGACTTGAGTTGTACGTCTGGCTCCTGTTCATTCTTAAGAGGAGTCGTTGGGTCAGTCCTGTAGCCTGCAGATCCTCCTTGGTAAAATGGACAAATAATAAGAGAAATGTTACTAGCTGGCATTTACCTGCAGTTATGCTAATGCGGTACCCAGTCGCTCTAGGTGCCTTTTTAGCTTAATGCCAAATACACTTCGGAGGTAGCTCCTCGGTCTCACTGATGTGTTCCGAGGGCTCGTGCACGTGAGGCCGGTGGCTCCTGCGTGGGCTGTGCGGAGACAAGGACATCAGGCGCCACGCACACAGCAGAGAACACTCAGCCACACCGACTAGAGCTTCAAACCTGTAATCTATAAAACTTCAAACCTGTGATCCTCACAGTAACTGGATTCAGAGAAGTGCCCCCCTTATCCCATTTTACAGCTAATGAAACTAGGACCGGGGAAGGGGCGGGCAGAGTTGGCTTGGGTCACGTGCCGCAGTCACAGACGGTAAAAGACAGAGCCGGGCAGCCCTAGGCAGGCAGTCTGGCCCATCCATCTAACCACGACCCCGTGGCTTTGCACATGCCAGTGTCTGCAGCTCCGGTGGCAAAAGAACAAGAGCAGATGTCTGTGCATCTGTGACCCGGGGCTGACTGCGCAAATATCTGAGACTAAGGAGACCTTATTCTGACCTGTTTTTTTTTTTTAAAGATTTATTTATTTATGCATACAAGCACTGGGGCACAGGCCAGAGGTGTGGGGGGGTGAGAGGATTCACCACAGAGAGTGGGGAGCAGAACAGGCAGATCAATGAAAGTACACTGCTGAGGGGAGCAGCGGGCACAGCAGGAGAGGTCTGCTGCGCCATGTGGGTTCCCCCCCCTGGCCGGCAGCAGGGATCGAACTCGTGCTGCAGTGGCGTTTGCTTCGTAGTGCGTTGCTTAACCCACTGCGCCACCAGGGGAGGCCCCTGACCTGTTTTTAGTCATGATTCTACAGCCATGTCTCTCAAAGTTTATGAGACCTCTGTGGCTGCTTGTTAGAAAATGAGATCTATGACCTCATCCAAGACCTTTGTAATCGGGATCTGTGGATGCTCACATACGCATGTATGCATGACGCCTGAGAATGTGCGTTGCAAATTCTCTCCTAAGGTGCATTTCTAAAGTGCATTTATGGGTCGGAGAATTGCTGTTTCCAAGATCAAAAACTTGACATAGTTTTATAGCCTCTGCCCACACATGGGCATGGCCTTGAACCCTGTTTAAAATGCCAAAAGATGTGCTCATTTCAGAGTTATCTCCTGTCAGGGAAATGCCTGTGCACTGGTATTGAAAGAGTTATTTTATTTAAATGTATATTTCACATTTTACTTCTTTTTTAAAAATAATCCTCCACCAATAGATTGGGTTGGTGGATTTTTTTTTTTTAGAGATTTATTTATGCATACAAGAGCTGGGGTACAGGCCAGAGGTGCAGAGGGTGTGACAGGATCCACCAAAGACAGAGCGGGGAGCAGAACAGGCAGATATACTGAAATACACCGCTGAGGGGAGCCACAGGAGAGGCAGGAGAGGTCTGCTGCGCCATGTGGGTCCCCTCCCTGGCCAGGGATCGAACTCACGCTGCTGTGCTGTGAATGCTTCAGTGTGCTGCTCCACCCGCTGCACCAGGGAGGCCCAATAATTTTTACATCTTAAATGTAAAAAAAGAAAATGGGGAGTGGGATGCAGGTCCTTTCAGAGAAAGACTCAACTCAAATGTCAGAACTGTAGAGTTTTAGCAGAGACTTTGCTGACGTCTGCCCCAGTGAAGTGAGGGGGCAGGCTCTGGGGTGGATTCTAAGGCAGGCTTTGCTGTACTGGGAGAAAGTTCCCCAGACATGCTTTCTGAGAAGGAGAAAAGGAAGGGGACTTTGGAGATGAGGTTGCCCCCTGGCTTGGATATACATAGAGCAGGTGGCACGTGGCTCCTATGCGCTGATAAATCGTAAATCAAGAGTGATCAAATGAAGCAGTGATAGCTTAGAACAATGTAACACATCTCCTAGGTATCAAGTGGGTTGAAACCAAGAAAACCTTGGTGAAAGAAGTAATGCTTTCCCTGGTATAGCAAGGAAAGCCAAGGTTTAGTTAAGTGGTCATTGATAACAGCCTTTTAAAAGAGTGAGTGTCTATGTAATGTGTTTCATGAAAGGTTATTTTATGTGCAAATCAATGTTCTTTTGTTCAGATGTTCCAGGTCCTCCACCCTGCTGGGTTTGTGCAGCCAGGTGGCTGCTACCTAAATTGCAGGTTTTGTCCTTAAGTGGAAATATCTGCCCCTATAGCACAGCCTGGATTCCATGAAGGTGGTTTTATTTCCAAACGGGAGGCTAAATTTAGTGTGTCTTTACCAAACAAGTTCAAGATAGGTTGAAATTTACATTGGAGCTCTTGGAAAGAAAAGTTCACTTCCAGATAGACATAGCGTGCTGATATTCTGATATTGGTAACATGCAATAAAATATTTGCTTTACAGTGGGCGGACAGAATATCAGGCTACACACGGCTCCCGATTAAGAAGAACCAGCACCTTTGAGAGGAAGCCTAGCAAACGCTATCCATCCCGGAGACATTCAACCTTCAAAGGTGGAGTGTTTTCTCGTTCTGCCTTGGGATTTTACGATATGGCTTGGTTGGTTGAGGCCCGTGAAACTTGGCAACATAGTTTGGGAAGAACTTTGTACTGTTTCTGCTCTCTCAGCCCAAAGCTTTTGAAAAAACCCAGTGGGAATCTCTTGATGGGAATGAGACCACTTCTGCCATCCTGCTGTCTTCAGTCTTTTCCCATTGGATGTGCTTATTTTGCGCCTTTTCCACATTTCTTTTCTTGTGCTTCTTTGCTGCTCTTGGACCTGGGACCTCAGGAATATCATAGGTAAACATTTCTTGCCTGTGGAAGACAATACTGTGTCTTAGAGAGAAAACAGTCCCTTCTCTCTTCCAGCTTGCAATTTCAATGGGGGGGCTCATGAAAACCAGAATTCTGGCTGCGTGAGAGCAGTTCCAGAACTAGCACTTACTTGACTCAGCAGCTCAGACACACCTTGCCCTTGAATTTAGCCAGGCCCTAGGATGCTTGCCCTCCCCTGCCTTTCTAGAAAGACCCCTTGGGGCGACTGTCACAGAGGGGAGCCGGCATCCTCTGGCATGACCCGTGAGGTAGCTTTAGAGCTCTTCCAGGTCCTGTGGTTCTCTTTCACTCTCCTTCCTAGTCTCTATCCTCTTTTTCTCCTTTATTTTACTGACATCCTTTCCAGCCAGAGTTCTGGCATCTTCGTGAAGTTTGTAATGATTTTCTATCCTTTTTCAAACAAAGTGGAGCTAGGTAAATAAGCTCTCCCTCTTTGCATGGCCCCTTCGCCACGGCACACCCCTGCCCCTGGCGGAGGTGTCTGCCCTGAGTCCAGCAGTTCATCCTTGGATTCCAGCCTTTACCACCTCATGCTGCTTTTCACACACCTCTGTGTGTCAAGACTGTCTCTCCTCGCTGCATCCACCCGAGCGCCCGGCCCTGGGCACGCTCTCTGTGAGCTTGCCGGAGGGGGTGGGAGGGCTGGGCACAGAGGAGAGCATTCACTTTTCCTCTGGAAAGGAGTAGTCAAGGTGAAGATCGCCTCCTGGGGTTGGGCCTCCTCTGAGAGCACAGAAGTCTCTTCTGGGGCATCTCCTGTTGAAAGTGCTAACACTCTCTAAGATGTCATACTTCTCTGTTTTTCCCTTTAAAGCAAGCAACGCGGTGATAGCGGCTCAGCTCTGGTAAGTGCCCTGGGCTGGGGTATGGCTCTTTTATTGTTACACTTTCCTTCAGTGCTGTTTCCTTAATACAGTTAAGTCAGAGTGAGTCACCTGATCATTTTTGCTTTCTTTTTTTCCCTTTCTGCTACCTGGCCATACCATCCTTTTGGCTCTCAATGAGCAAGCACACAATAGAGTGTTCCAAGGCAGTTTGTTTTTCTGGAAAACACAGCTGCTTTGTTCGAGTAGCTTTGTGCTTTGTTTACTATAACAGGGGTGATAGAGGTGCGAGGAATGCGTGCAGCACACCTGCGCGCAGCCCTGAAAGACGGTACGCTTACGCAAAGCCACACGAGAGCGAATGCCGGATTTGCTCAGTGAGGAGCAGGTTTAATCAGCAGACAGTGCAGGAGACCTTTATTAAACACCTTTATAGAAATTCTTGTAGGAAAAAAAAGCTGCACAAGAGTCAGCAACCTTTTTTTTTAAGTGCTAGTTGGTAAATGTTTTAGGTTCTGGTGGCTGCGCTGTCTTTTTCACGACTATTCAGCTCTGTCTTTGGAGCATGAAAACTGGCATAGACTGTACGTAAGTGAATGAGCAGGATTTGTGCCAATAAAACTTTATTCGCAACTGCAGGTGGGCCAGGTTAGACCAAAGAATATAGTTTGCCAGCCCCATCTGGGGCACAGGTGTTCTCGAACTTTCCTGTATGTTGGAATCCCCTGCTGAGCTCCACAGTGTCGCCCCTTCACCCAAGCCACACCCTGGGTAATTTCTGGGGTGCGGCCCAGGTATCAGTGGTCTTTAAGGCCCCCAGGTGAACGCCAGGTGAGAACTGCTGTCTTATATTGTCTGTACCTCTCTCCTGCAGTAGCTGTTTACTTACGTGAATTTTGACCTGTTAGGTGGACCACTCTCATGCTCGAAAATCACAGACCATTCTTGTTTCAACACTGGTGTCCAAACCCTGACCGGATATCCCAGGCACGAGTCTGGAAACTGTGCCGTGCCCCTGGCAGAACGTGGCGTGGGGCGGTGCAGGGAGCTGACGTCCTGGTTCGGGCTAAGCTCTGGCTAGGCAGTTGCCACCTCACACCAGCCTTCTCTAACCCAGTTCTGGGACGTCCCTTTTCCCTTTCTGGGCCTCTTTTTTCTCTCATTTGAAAATGAGGAGGGTGGCTAGTGTCTCTCTCAACCCCTGATTCTCACCTCCCGGAAGAAACCTGACCTAGAGACCTAACGTAGACAGCTGGCCAAGTGAGCTGCTCTGATGTGGCGAGTGGAGTGGGCAGGGCCGGTGCCTGCTGCTCCTCCTCCCCTCCCAGGCAGCCCAAAACACCTGCTAGGAACCCACAGTTCTAGAAAACATAACCTTTGTTTTACATAAGTGGAGGCTCAACCTCTGAGCCCAGACTGTGGGGCCAAGCATATGACTCTTGTCTTGGGTTCTGTTCTTAGCATCTCATGAAGGGGCTTCAGGGCCCTGCTGAACTGGCCCTCCCGGGTGGGAGGGGCTCGCAGTGTTGGAAGTGACGGCTAGCTCTGTAGACCTGCGTCTTTCTAGGAGCCCTGTGGCAGGGCACGCTGAAAGTATTCGCACCTTTCTCAGCAGCTCAGCCTGTCTTGCTTTAATTCTCAGAAGCTTGAGAGCTGTAACATTTCTTCCCTTCGCTCTCTAAGAAAGTGATTGTTTTGTTTGTTTCTCTCTAATAAAATTACATTTTCTGCTTAGCATCTAGCAGAGATTATATATATTGGGAACCAAAACAAACAAACAAACAAAAAAATCTCCACCAAAAAAAAAAAGAGGAAGAAGAAATCAGTAAATACACCCTTTAGGAACAAATGAGCTAATAACCACTGTTCGCAGCTGTTCAATTGCTGTTTGCAGCCCAAGGGATCCCAGGGTGAATAGGATTGCTATGGGAGGCAGGGATGAAGCTGTGCTCTGGGGTACAGAGGTGATACTAGAAAAATAGCACCTTGCAGAACACTTAACCTTCCTGATGAAATCCAGCCAGAGAGGACTCTGGCTCGGAGCCTGGTCCTGTCTGAAAAATGGAACACAAGGCCAGTGAGCCCCCAAGCAAGACTGAGAACAATGATAAGCTTCCCTCCCTTTGTTGAAGAAGCAATAAACCTTGATTTCAAACACACACCCTGGCAACGTAGCCCAGCAATCGTTGGGCTTGTTTGTGGTTTTCCTGGCAAATGCCAGACGCTAGTAGCAAACACACTGTTTTATGCCCACCTTCTCCACTCATGTAATTTTTAATTTCAGTAGATATACTTAAGATTCAGTCAAAACAGGATTGTGTACAAGGACCCCAGAACCTTTTCCCTGGTGCTGAGAAAGCCAGCTTGGCGCAGTGGAGAGAACGTGGGTTTGGGGTGAGCAGCTGCCCCCGGTCCGAGGGCTGCTGCTGAGGACCTGAGAAATCCTGAGCATCTCTTCACGTCCCTGCAGTTTCCTCACTTCTCTGTTAGGCAGCGTTCCTTTATCTGCAGAATGAGGTGGTAGCACTTACTGACCTCGCAGCCCTGGTGTGTGGATTAAACAGTAACAGGTGCTCAGGTCCCAGTCCAGGGCCTTACATGGACCAGTGTTCTGAGCTGGGCGGTGGCTGCTGCCAGCCTGGCCCACGGTGGCGGTCCCCTCCAGCTGAAGCTGCCAGTGCCAGGGGCCACCGCGCCACACCGTGCAGGCCTGGAGTGGAGCTGAAATGACTTGGTTTCCCGGCTGAAATGACCTACTTTTTGCTACCAACGTGACATCAGAAACCAGATTGTGCAGTATTACTGATGTACTTGTGTTTGTGAGCTCAATCGATGAAGGAAATTTGCCATTAGTTTCCCTGGTTATATATTCATCAAGCAGCTAATAACCAAAAGAAAAAAAAAAAAGGAGTATTCATGAAAGTTTCTAGCCACGCTTGGGGTCAGTTTATGACTGTTAAAGAAATCTGTAGTAACCTGTTCCATTACAATGACGGTTTTTCTTTTCTTTTTATTTCCTTAGCTCTAAAACAAATCCTGAAGTCCATAATTACCAGGTGAGATACTGCTTTTAAAGGTTTTTAAAGTGCATAAATTTTCCATGTTGAGCAGTTATCCGTCTCAAGACGTTGTCGCGTTACACGTTTGTACGTGATTTTATTTTATTTTATTTTTTTGGAAAACAGTGAGGAGCCCTCCCCTCCCTGGGTGCCCCCTCCCTTCCCTTTGGTCATCGGAGCTGCCTGTTTTTCTTATCGGCTGGCAAGCAGCAGGGACATATGTTTAAGTTTCCGGGCGGGTGGTCAAGCACAACCTCTTAGGCGCACTCAAGTGAAGACACTTTTTGGTCAAAGCCCTGAGAACACGAGGCCCCGGAGGCACGGATGCCTCAGGCACCTGCTGGGGAGGTGCTGCCTCCTCCAGCCCCCTTCCTGGGGCCTGCAGTGCCCATGGAGTGACCACGTGCTGAGAGTGCTGTCAGAATGGCACATTTTCTTTCTGAAAATCTGGTGTTTCCTAAAATCATTTGACCGTGGACAACCCCCCCAACTAAAAAAAAGCCACAAGTCGCTAGTCCCCCTCTTTAGAGGGGGCCCCAGTTAACATCCATGCAGAGTGGTTTGCAGCACCTCCTCTGTAAACGCCTCGTGCCGGGCTGTTGCTACAGAAGCAGCCTGGGTGTGTTTCCTGCTGGTGCTGCTGTCTCCAAGCTGCCAGCCGGGGCCCACACCCCTGCCTGCCTGCCTGCCCCCCCTCCCCGGGGGAGCTCTCGCAGCTGTCTGCAGCGTGACTCCAGCTTGCTTTGCTTTCTGAGCTTCTCATCAGTCCTCATGTGTCTGGCTCAGAGGATTGCACAGGCAGTGCCCCATGCTTTCTTTGGACTGCTCCTTCATCCATTCTCTTCTGCCTGGAACTCCTCCTCCTCCTGCCTATACATTAAAATGTCCTCAGGGTCCACGCACAGGCACTGTCCTCCCTGGAGCCTCCTCTGGTCCTCTGGAGCGCAGTCATTGGCACCGCGGTTCCCACCTCTCTGAACAGACACCCCCTGGCAAGCTTTAGTGGGGGCTCCCGTGTGGGAGAGGCCCCCTAGACCGACTGAATCAGAAAGTGGGGGGGCAGGACCCGGGTGTCAGCGCACCCAAGGTGGTTCTCGTGAGCGGTCAGGCGGGGGGGCCCTGGGGACGTGACCCTTGCTGCGCTGGTGGCATTTGTTTGTGCTTGGCGGCAGCTTGTGTCTGGCGGCCTCCTGGCTGGGGGTCGGTGTGCTTGCCCTGGGCAGGTGGGAAGGTGCAGGTTTCTTTCTTCTTTTATTTATTTTTCTTACGATGTTTGCTTTCTTTTCTGGGTGTAGTTCCCGTAGAATTTCCACCACCAGTTCACCTGTGCGCCATCACCATGGTCCCTTGTGCTCTTCCCAGCCCTGCCTTGATCGCAGTCCCTCCCACTTCCCTGCAGAATGTCTCCGGCTTGTAGTTGTCTCTTTTGTTTTGTTGTTGTTGATATGGAAGGAGCACGTTTCTGTGCCCCGTTTCTGGCTGGTTCTGAGCGTCTCGAGTCACAGTGCTCCCCCATAGCGTGTGCTGTGGAGCTCACGGTCATTGGTCTCTCTCGGTCTGTCGTTACTGCAGATGCTAATTCCTGAGATGGGGTTGGGATTTCCCCCGGTGTCCACTGTCTTTCCAAGGTCTCCACGTTATGTTTCAGAGGAGCTTGTGCTAGCATCTTCCACCCGTGAAGGGAACGGAATCCATGTTCCTTCCCAACGTGCAGAGCTTGGACATGACTTCTGTGTTTTAGGACAACTTAAGAAGTGCTTTTACTTAAAAAGTGCTCTTGACCTGAGAGGGGTAAACCAACTTTCCTGATCTCCTTGCCTTCTCTAGCTTCTTGAATTTTCTTACTTTATAGATTGGGGTGTGGGGTTTTTGGTTGGTTTTTCTTTCAGGCATTTTCAGGTTTGAGTGGCGGGGATGCTGTGGACCAAGGAGTTGTTGACGGGTGGTTACTGTTTGAAAGAAAAAATAAAAACCCCAAAGTAGCCCTAGCTGGACGCTACCTGCCCTCTCCCCACCAGCCTGGAGGTTCGCGCTCTCTGCACATTTTCTGCTCAGTGAACCTCGAGGCTAGTGTTGAAGTCACATCTGTGAAACTGTTACCTGGACACTGTTCTCTTGGCAGCTCACACAATGTTGGGTCTTCTGCAGTTCAGAGGTGGTCTCTGTGTGCCTCTCAAGGTTTGGGAGTAAATTGGGAAGAGAACATTCTGAGAAATGGCCTGATGAGCATCCGAGTGCCCAGAGAGGGCTGCAGGGGCCGGGATCACTTCCGTTGTGTTGTTCTGAGCTCAGCCAGCTGCACAGGGTGGGTTGCTGTGAGCTCCACAGAACACGGTTGGTGCTGGAGGAAGACAGTTCCCCAGTGTTTGGGCTGACCCTAGAGTTACAGGATGTTTAGCTTCCCTCTTCGTCCAGCTGTCAGAGGGACCCTCCAGTCATCGAGGAGGCCGAAATGCACGTGTCCCCAGTTGACCATTGTTACATCCCAGCTGTGGACCATGGGAGTTAACTTTAGAATATTCCTTGGTAGCTATTGAGTGTGAGTAAATTACCAAGGAAGCTTCCGAAGTTTCCTTCTTCTAGATCTTTATGGATAAGATACCCACCTTTCTCTTGATGAATGGTGAAATGGTTGTGTTTGAAGGTTGTTTCTGCAGTGGAAGGGCCACTACATTCTAGGCTTTCTTCTATTGTTGAAAACCAGACAATAGGCCCTTACGTTGGGCCTTGTCTTGTGACCAAAACACTTGCAATGGTTCGGCTCTGGGCAGATCATCTGAACTCTGAGTTTCTGTATCCTTTAAAGAGAGAAATGTGAAGAGACATTCTAAAGCCCCAGGCCACCTCCTAAATTCTGCTACTGGGATGTTATCTCCAGAGTCCTTTTTGTACATGTCCCTTTGGGGTCTGCACACCGAGTTTGCTGACAGACAGTTTTGAAGGAAAGAGGCCACTGGAATACAGATTATGTGGGGAGGGCATCTCAGGTCCCTGAAACTGAATGAACAGAATTGCCGAGAATTTTCCATAACAAGAGAGCTGCCTCCTACTTATTAACCTAAGCAGCAGGGGAGGGGAAGGAAAGGGTAGAAATAATTAAAAGAGTAATGGATGGCAAGACTGTCCTAACAAATGTCAGGAGGGCCTAATTTGCCCAGTAGTAAGTTTAGCCTCGAGGAGCCCCAAAGCTTCTGGCAGTGTCTGGGTCTGCTGCGCTCTGCAGGCCAGAAGTGGAAAGACAGCCCTCTACCCAGCCAGGCCCATCTCATTTTGTGAGTCACCCCTGGGGATCTACTTTCTCATCTTAAAATGGGCATCTTTCTTCCACTTTGTCACGATAAGTAAGTAGTGTTCTGGGTTGTTTGGTTTGGGTTTGTTTTTTTTTAGGGGGTGGGGAAGATAGAGTTTGTGTTTTGTTTTGGATCACACTTTACAAAGTTATTTTTATTACTTGAACAGTGGAGGAAAATAAAAAGTTCACCACTACCCTGTCTTGGCCTCACTGACCAGTCTTTTGTCTATGTTCATGTTATAGGGCAGGGAGAGGGGCACCCCAGAACCTCGCTTGCTCTAAATAGGTTCTGCCATCCGCGGCATCAAGACAAACATATAAGACTTTAATGGAAAGGAACTTTAATACAATTAATGAACAATACAGAAAAGACAAAGAATATAGTTTCCAAATCAAGCATCCAAAGTGACCCATCACCTTGTGGGTAAAAGTTCATCCAAACAGGATTGGCCCAGAGCAAGGCCCAAACGCCTGCCACAAGTCTAAAGCACCTTTTGGTGAAGACCCATAGAAAAGGGTGAGAAAGGGTCAGAAAAGTCTGGGAGGAAAAAAGAGCAAAATCAAAATCAAGATGAAAGCTGCCATTGTTAACCTCCCCACGGGTCTCTCACCTGCATCTGTTCCAACCAGTCCAGGCCCAAGAAGCAAGCGCAGTTTCTTCACATGTCCTCTGCTCCACGTGCCTCTTCCAGGTCTCCTTACTGCTCTCCATCCTGCTTCCTTCCTTCCCCAGTTTCCTGTCCAGCTGTTTCTGCCTTCTGGGTGGGGCAGGGAACCTGGAACTTCCCCTTTTCCTGGGGACCACCCTGTTATATGCTGACATCACTGTCAGGGGTGGTGGTTTGTCATGTTTAGCAATGCCAGACTTGTTTGGGAAGAAACTGCCGACCACCCTGGTTCCTCTGGCACCTTCCATCTGTTCGCTCAGATGAGCATTGCCTCTCCTGGGTGCTCTGGGGCCCTTTCAAGGCAGGTGCTTTCATCTTTCCTCTGAGGGCTGCTGCCCAAACCCCAGCCTTTGGAGGGGAAATGCAATAGCCCTGGGAAATGCCAGCTCCCCCTCCCAGCCAGCTTTGTAGCCTCCAGGTTCACAGCTTAGCCCATAGATAGAGGCCAGTGGAAGAGAAAGTAAATGAAGACCATTGAAACCAAAAGGCCATGGAATAATAGAGTTTGGTGTTTTCTTCCAGCCTCCGTATCATCCCAATGTGCTCCCCAGCCAGCCTCGGTGGCATCCTCACTCTCCAAATGTAAGGTAAGTGCCTGAGCTCCGACATCGGAACTTCCTCTAGAAAAGCCCACATTTTACTGGACTGTGAATGGAGAGTCTGCTTTAGAAACAGCTGTTAAGAGTTACCTTGTCGTGGCAGAGCAAACGAAGCCAGAGATGAGACTGGCTTTAGCAAGTGTGATGCTTTGTGCAATGAAAAGGAATTGGGTTTTTCTTTCTTTCTTTTTTTTTTAAGTCATTGTAGCCCTCAGATGCTTTTGGTTAATTTTGTGTTTGAAATATCACTTAAAATGTTTTCCTCTCCTGAGAATTCATTGACTAAAATGTGACCAAAAGTTGGGGATTTTTGTTGTGGATTTTTTGAAAAGATTTTTCTCAGGGGCGGGGGTGCTTTCTGTGGCAGTGACTCTTTTCTACACCCGGGAGATCAGTCAACTTTTTCTGTAAAGGGCCAGATAGTCAACATTTTCAGCTTTGCGGTCTCCGTCACAACAATTCAGCCCTGCCATTGTAGTGGAAAACAGCCCCAGACAATGCCGAAGTGAATGGCCATGGCCGTGGCTGTGTGCCAGTGCAGCTTACTTAGGAAAGGAGATGGTGGGTGGCCTTCAGCCTGAGGGCCCTGTGTGCCCACCTCTACCCTAGCCAGCCACAGTCCTTCCTAAGTAATCTGGCATCGGCCTTGCTGTTCCTAGTTAGGCTTGAGAGTTCTTTTAATGCTAGCTGTGTAAAGGCAAAGTTTCTTTTAAAATTTGAATTTTAGATCAGTCTTAATTGGTGTTTATGTGCAAAAAGCCCTTTCAGAAACATAGTTGGTGAATTCAGCTTGCATTAAGTTATTTCTTGGTGAGGTTGCTGGCATTCCTCCTTGAGAATGGGGTGATGGAAACAGATCCCTTTCAACAAAGCAAATGAGATCAATTAGTCCTTGACAGTTCTTACTAAGTTTCTTGGGGAATCTCGAAAAACAGTAGGTAGTTTTGTCATAAACATTGGATCATTGGACTTTTTAAAGCAAGCTAGTCTAGTGGAGTAACAGTTGGAAGTGTTTCTGTGTTGCAAAGGCAGTTTGTTTGCCAAAGGTGAGAAACAAGAAGATTTGTAGAGAAGCTGTTCTATAACCCTCATTTTCACGAATGTTCATACTCCTCCCTGCGTGTATTGTCGTAGCAGTTCTTTCTGAGACATGCCCCAGCCTTTCCCGGGGGGTTCTGAGGAAGACCTGGACAGTTCTGCCTGGCCACCTGCGCACCACCTGGCGCTGCTAATGCAGATTCCCAGCCCCACCCCACACCTGCCTTTCAGAATCCTTGGGGGCGCCACAGCTTTCCGCCAGGCTCTCTAGTTAGGGAAGCACCGTCCAGCGTGCCCCAGCCTGGGCGGATGCTGCTTTTGCATTCACACGTGCCTTCCTGAGGGGTCCGCTGAGGGAACCCTTCCCCAGACTCCACTGCCCTTCCCCAGGCTGCCTTGAACGCCAGTCACTCCTTGAGGAATGACCGCACGGCCAGATAGGACTTGCTGTCAGCTTGGAACTGGACAGGTGAAGGCATCTGAATGTCAGACATACTTGGAGTAGGAAAGGCACTTGTTTCTGATTGTGAGCCAGCCATCCCCGGCACGCGGCTCGGCTCGTGGCTTCCCCATCCCGTTTCCTTTGTGCTGTGTTGTTTCACTCACATTTCTGCATTTTCTTCCATACCCCCACTAACCATTCACTCTGCAAACAAACAGGCCATCCTTTCAGGGTGACAGGCCCCACTGGACAGCGTCGGCCAGTGGAGAGGACGGCCATTCCGATTATGTCCACGACCAGAACCAGAAGAACTTAGGAGGCGTCCACAGTGTAATGTACCGAGATAAACTCATGACTGCACTTTGAGAGACCGAAGCATCTCCCTTCCATGCACCACCTTAGTTTCCTTACGTTCCATGAAAAGTGCCTTGGCATCACACGGATGTGCTCGTAAAGGTGTCTGTGAGGACTAGTTCTGAAGTTATTTTCAGCATCCGTGTAAATATTTGAAAATAACCACAGCAGCTATGCGCAAGTTCCTGTCGAGTGCACCCTTAATAAAATGAAGGTAGTTAAAGGCTCAGGAATCATTTGCATATTCTGATTTTAAAATTGGAGTCAAAGTCTATGTGTGTACCCTTTTGCTATGTTCCTGACATTTCTTGGTTATTTCACCATTGGAACCAAATAAAACCAAAACAACTTCGGGAGCTACTGGGTGTGGCATTCCACGCCCTGCCGTGTGGGCTGGCTAGGCTGGGCACCAGCCTCTGCTCTGCTGGGCATGACCTGACACAGCCCTGTCCCTTCAGGCAACCTGGTTTTCCCACCTGGAAAGAGTAGTCAAACCGAATGATCACCAAGGCCTTTTCCAACTCTAAAATCCTGTGATTTGTTAAATTTTAATATTTCAGGCCAGAGCCTCTCATTTGAACTAAATTTCTCACGGAAAACTGCAATCTCCCCTTCTCTAACACAGGCTAACCGTTTTTGTTTGTTTGTTTTTTTTTTTAAGAAGCTAAATAAAGTCTATCACTTGTTAGCTGTTAGTAAATACTGGGAGACTTTGCATTTCAGATCTTAAAGCAGTTTGCCACTTTGAAGTTCAGCAGTTTTTCTAATCATCAATTGCATAGCATCCATTTTGATAGAATTTGCTGCTCCAGTTCAAGAATTATTTCTTAATGTCTTCATGATTGGTGCTGCTAACTTGTTGATTTCAGAAGATGTGATTATGAATACATGCCGTCAGAATTCGTAGAATTCGAGGGTTGGTTTTTAGCCTAGACTTTACTCTTTTAAAAAGCAACATGCAATCTGAAATATGTTTATGGCTCAGATCAAAGCACATGAGATTCTAATGAAGTCGTGCCAAAAGTGTCCGTAGAGTGGGAGAAGGGCATTGCACAGTTTTCGTGTAGAACCAGAAATCAACCTGTTGTCTTTTAGGGTAGAATTCATCCCACAATATTTATTTTCCCCATTTGAAACTGCGAGTCAAACCTTTTTCTCTTCATAGATAGGACTGAGATATTTTTCATTAGTGTTTTTGTGAAGTCAATTCTTACACCCGTTTTACATAGGCAATCATAACATGGCCCATTTTAGGCCTCTTTTTAAAATGGATGCTCTACCCTGAGAGATAGATATATATTTTTGGTTACTCAAAAATGTATCCAGAAGGAGGGAATCAGCCGCATACCCTGCAAAGTGGAGATGTGACCTAGAAGCCCCCCGAGGTACTTGTTTACAGGGGTCCTCCACCTTAGCAGCTGTTCTGCGCCCCAGTGTATGTGCTGCAGAGAAATAAATGTCTTCTGAATCTTTAATCTTATTGATATATTTTTACAAATGTGTTTCTAAGGAATAAAGATTATTCTTGCCTTTTTGGACTCCATCTTCATTTTATGCTGCGCAGAAGTGTCGTTTGTGAGTGATGCAGGCAATGGACAGTGAGCTTTTGGAAGTCCAAAGGGGAGCAGGTTGGCCAGGTGGCGTGGAGCACGCTCATCCTAGGAAGTTGTTCTGGGGGAGAGTGGCTCTTGTGGGTACAGCAGCTGAGGCATCTCATCTGGTGAAGGTGCTGCTCGTTCCTGGTCACAGGTGCTGAGCAGAGTGCAGGGGGGCGGTGGGGCCACCTCTGGAGGTCTGTGGGGAGGGTGGGCGTTTGCCTTGGAGGCCACTGCTGTGCTGGCGGAAGGACATCCACACCTGGGCTTGAGACACCCTGGAGGTTATGTATCCTGTCTTAGCTCTCTGGCAAATACCTGTCTGCTTAGAGGAACTGGAGTGGATTCGGTTCTCTGCATGCAAGAAGCCTAACCGGTCTGCCTACCTAGGATGATCCCCCGATTGTTACAGCAAGTGCACCGTCTTCAGTCCTCAGCCCGTGGGCCTTTGTCTGCTGCATTTGACAGTGGTGGTCACTCACAGCTTCTTGAAACTCTCTCTTCTCTTGGTTTCTATGATACCTGATTCTCCCCCCCTTGGACTTTGTCCTCAGTCTTTGGAACAACCTCTTCTGTCTTCTGTTCAGTATTGGTGTCTCCTGGGTCTTTCTGGACCTGCTGCTTTTCTCAGCTATCTCAGTGCAACATGGGTCTTCTCACCCCGTTATGTTGACTTTGAAGCTATTATCTCTACCCCAGACTATTCCTGTGGGTTTTCAGACTTGTATATCCCGTGGACACCTCACATCCCACATGGCAAAAATTAAATCCATCCTCTCACTGAAGAAAAAACAGAAAAAGAAAACTTTGGGCCTGTTCTCTCTCTTTCTACCCGGGTGAGAACTGATCCCTCACGCACCACTCCCCTGCCTCTTGCCAACTATACCCTGCGGTCCCTGTTCTGCTCCCGTCTGCCTCTTCCGTGTGTGCATTTGCTGCGTGTCTCTTCCCCCCGACCCGGCGGCAGCATCTTTTCTCTGGCTGAGAAGTGATTTTAGTATGAGCCTGACACCGTCTCTCCTGACAAGCTGACTCCTCAGTCACTCGAGGGATCTTTCGCGAACACCACCTATGACCGTGTCACTCCAGTGCTTGACATCTGCTGATTCCTCCCCCACCCACATGAGCAGTCCAAGGCCTTCTCGAGGGAATTCCCTTGCTATCTGCTTCCGTCCTGTTGCTCTAGCACATTTCCCTCCCCTCACCCCCACTTCTCCTCCTCCTGTTTAAACTCCTACAACACCAAACTGCTTGTAGTTCCTGGCATTCACCATTCCCTGCTGTTAACTCCCATCTGTGCCTCTGCAAACACTGTGGCTTCTGCGGAGAGAACCATCACTTCCATGCCCTCTGGCCGACTCCTGCTCATCCATCACTTCCATGCCCTCTGGCCGACTCCTGCTTATCCCGTAAGCCTCCGCTCTGGTGCTGTCTTCTCCCAGGGACTCTCTGGCCGTAGCCACCTCTGTGTTCCTCCACCGCCCCTCTGGTCCCTGTCTGCATCACTGGGTGTGCATTAAATGCTGCTCTTGTGCATCTCTTCTTGAGCCTGCTCACGCATGATGATTGAGCTTTGTGTTGCTCTCACCTTTGTTCCCAGCACCTGAGGGAAAGCAGGTCCCCAGTGAACGTCTGTTCAGCAAATGTCTTATTCCACCTTCATTCCAAAGAACATCTCACAGGTAACAGTGATGCACCATCTCTACGCTGGTGGGAAGGTGCCTGAACAGCCACATCCAGTGTGAGCACTGCATTTGGAATAGGACACTGAGCACCATGTGTGTTCTGTATTCACCTGCTTCGTCTGAATGTGACTCAGTCTGTCTCGAGTGTTCTCCTTTGAGGCATTGGTACGATGTTGAGTGGGACCGAGGACTGGACCCCGGTAGACTGACGCTGATCCAAGGTAATACACAGGAGCTGGCGGCCAGGTGTGTGCTTCCTGCTCTGCACTGGCCAGCTCCCTTGGTCCTCCTGGTCCCCGCCAGGTGGGTGGATCCTTCCTACCTGAGACATCTCAGGCTTAGGGTCTCACCGAGCAGCTTGCACGTGGTCACATAGCCGGTAAGTGGGAAGTCCTGAGCCCTGTCCTGCCACGCCCCTCGCAGCCGATCGTTCCACGCCTGGGCCCTGTTGCGCTGCATCTCCACACAAGACTGTCACCACATCTGTTGAAAGCAGAGTTCACCACCCTGAACTTGTGAACTTGAGAGCCATCAGCAGCCCAGGAGCTAGCCCCACCACCTGCACACCACGGTCTGGTAGCCTCACCCATCAGCATCCCCAGTGAGCTGGTGACCCCCACGTGCCCACCCCACACCCCACACCAACACCCCTCCGCTCCCACGATCTAAGCTCCGTGGCCCATCTCTTGTGCTCCAGCGGTCTAGTAACCCTGTCCACCTGCCCTTTTACTCAACAGCAGCCCTTTGCAAAGGAGCAGGCACACAGCATTCTTCTCGTTGTGAACCGTTCTTGTCTGAAGTAAACCACTGCTCCTTCCTGAGAGCCCACAGCTAGTAATTCCTTCTGGAGTATCGCCTGCCAGCAAAATCAAGCTCACCATTCCATAACTAATGAAATTAGCATTTTGCATTTTTGAAACTCAGAGGCTTGTGGTCTTGTCTCATCCATTATTTTTCTGTGGTTCTTCAGAAAATACGTAACCGTGAATTGACAATGTTGTCGGATGTAATTCATAGGGACTGGAAATCTTGAAGTCATGCCAGGGAATTAATTGTCTTGGCCTTCAAAACCCTTTAAACTGTTTCATTTCTTGGTCTACCGTTTCCAGTGAAAATGGTCCTTAACGGCAGAGTTGGAGGAATAAGGACAGCGTGGGAGTCCCTCCTTGTTTTCTTGCCTTAGTATTGCCCGATCCTTCCAGGTCAATAACTTCAACCTCCTGGGTCCTGCCTGAACACAACTAATGATAGATCCTTTTTGTTGCCTTTGACTTTCCAGCTTTTAACTAGTCCTTTAGGATCTGAGCTCATCAAAGAACTCCCTGGGCAGCCGTATTGATCCCTTTGGATCAATATTTCCCAAACCTGGCTTGAAAATCAATCCCCTGATTGACTGAAAGTTCCAAAATTACCAGGTAAATGCCCTAGATGGGCTTAGGATGATTTGCTTCTGCCATTTAACTGCAGGAGGCAACAGGCAAATGCCAAGGCAATGTAATGGGGTGGAGGTAGAGAGAATGCTCTTAAGGAAGAATAGTTCCTTTGCACAAAAAGGCTTATTTTAAGAAGTTCTTGGGGTATACCTGAAAGCTGAAATAAATGTGAAATTTGACAGTCAGTTGACCTCTGCAAAAAAGAAATCAGTAATTCTGCAGCTAGACCCACTTCCCCCAAAATTAGGGAGCCAAAGAAAACTGGCTGGACAGCCAACTAAAAGTAGTGATTCAAGACTATTTAAATGGTTACAGGCACAACCTAAGAACCCTCATTTTAAGAGTCACCATTTTAAGAGACCTCCCTGATGGCACAAGGGATGAATGCCACACTGTGGGGCTTTTGCAGTCACTGCAGTGCAAGTTCAATCCCTAGCCAGGGAGCTGACCCACAGGGCACAGCAGACCTCTCCTGTCTGGCCTGCTGCTCCCCTCAACTGTGTATTTCAGTAGAGCTGTCTGGTCTGCTCCCCACTCTTTCTCTGGTGAATCCTCTCACTCCCTGTGCCTCTGGCCCATACCCCAGCTCTTACATGCATATAAATAAGTAAAATCTTCAAAAAAAAAAAAAGTCACCCCAGGAGAGTCAGGCAGGTATAGGACCTCACGGTAGTAGAGACAGCTTCCCATCTGGTTGTGTTTATGACTCAATTCTGGTAGAGGCTAGCTTTTTAAGTTGACTTGCTGTCAAAAAGTACATGGGTGGATAGATCATCTTAAGTGGCTAGGTCTGTTTCCCCAGCATACTTCTTCACTTCCTTAGTCTCAGTGGAGTAGAAGAATATGAGAATTCTAGGATATCCTTATATGGCTGATTTCATCCTAACTTCTTTCTTCATGGTCCTGCTCCCCCTCTGGATGACAGGGATGGGCACCCCTAATCTAGTGACCGTCTCAATATAGAGCCATGGTGGAGAAGCAGGAGGAAGTTGGCTGGAGCAAAATGGCAAGAAGCTATAAGCTGCATGAGAGGACAGCAGAATTTGGGGTGCAGTTTTGATTTTGTGGGGGGGATAAGAACCCGCAGTTCTCTGACGAGGTAAAACGTGGACTCTGAATTCCAGCTCTGCTACTCTCTAGCCTTTGGTCTGTTCTTACCTCTCTCTACTTCTTTTTCCAGAATAGAATTTAACAATCTCTGTTACAAGAATTAAAGTGACATTTATGTGTGTAAAGTGCTTTGTTGGATGCTAGGTGGTAGCAATTTTTAGTGTTTTTTGAGTTAAGATTTTAGCAGTTATTGTGAAAAACAAGACAAGGAGACTCAAAGTCTAGCTCAAGGATGGTGTGTCTGATGCGTGGAGGGTCGAGGTCTAAGTTTAGCTCTGGGAGGAGCACTTGCTTCCAGAGAGGCGAGACCAAAGAGGGCAACGCAATACAGAAAGACGTGTCTCTGGGGCCCTAACACGCTAAGAGCAGAAACACCATGCGGCTCTTTGAGGGGAGATAAAAAGAAATGATATTTCTGTCGGAGAATAGTAGGGCGTAAGTGCTGGGTGGAATGTGGATAGTGCTGTCCATCTGCAAGTGGTGCAACTGGCGTAGAGGAAGGCACTGGTGAGCTGCCGGAAATCCATTCTGCTCGTAGTGTTACAGGGCAGGGAGAGGAGCACCCAGAACCCCCAAGCCTGCCCTCTCTGAATGGGTTCTGCCATCCGCCGCATTAAGACAAACACATAAAACCTTTNATGGAAAGGAACTTTAATACAACTAGGGTACAATAAAGAAAGAACAAAGAATATAGTTACTAAGTTAAGCATCCAAAGTGACCCATCTCCTTGAGGGTAAAAGTCCAGCCAAATAGGATTGGCCCACAGCAAGGTCCAAAAACCTGCCACACGTTTAAAGGACCTTTCAGTAGAGACCCATAGAAAAGGGTCAGAAAGAGTCAGACAAATCCAGGAGGAAAAGAGCAACATCAAAATCAAGATGAAAGCTGCCATTGTTAACCTCCCCACGGGTCTCTCACCCACATCTGTTCCAACCAGTCCAGGACCAAGAAGCAAGCGCAGTTTCTTCACATGTCCTCTGCTCCACGTGCCTCCTCCAGGTCTCCTTGCTGCTCTCCATCTTCCTTTTTCTTCCTTCTCTCCTCTCTGCAGAAATCTCCTTTTCCTCCTCAGCTCCACCCACTTAGGGCAGAACCAGGATTTTTAGAACTTCCCCCTTTCCTGGGACCACCCTGTTACAGTAAGACTGGGCTCAAAAGTTTGGAGAATTCAAACACAGTGTCTGCTTAGTTCCCAGCTCATAACTTAGAATTTCATCTTGCACCAAGAGGTAGTTTAACTATTAAGACACTAATAGAAAGTCATAAAAAAATGTGCTTTTAACTTTTAAAATAAGGAATACAGGACTTTGGTACAAATTCAAACACAGCTATCTTAAAAGCTGCTTTTTCTTTTTTTTTTTTCTCCCAGAATTCTCTAGCTGTCCTCAAAGACAAACATAGGTAGTACTGCTATTTGTCATCTAGAGCTGTTCTGTGTGTATAAAGCACATGTGTTTATTTAACCAGTCGATACAGAGGGACATTTAGGCTCCTTGAATCTCTCACATTACAGTTTTGTTGCAGTCCTTGTACGATGCGATTGTGTTCTTAAAAAAATCTGAGATTAAATTACCTACAAGTCGAGTAACTGCATTAAAAGGTATGTGCATGTTTACTTTGGAAATTGCCTAGGGAAACCCCCCTCCAAATGTAATCTGCCCATTTGCTCGCTCCTCCCTCGGCAACACAGTGGCTCTGTGGTCGAACAAGGTGCAAGCTCAGAGCTGCAGCTAGCCCTGTAAAGCCTTTATTTGTGTTTTAATTGCTCTTCTCTGTGCAGAGTTGCACTTTTCATCTTTTCTACCTTGTTTTCTGTGATCCGTCTTTTCCTGCGTCATGCTTTTTCATAAAGATCAGGCTGCTGAAGTGAAATTAATCATGTCATCTTAGTCTTTTTCATAGTGAAGAAAGGAAAAGCTGGAAAGAATTGATACTTGCCTGACAGTTTTTGAAAGCTGATTTCCACAAGTTCAGGTAACCATCAGCATGAACCCCTTCCTTGGAGCTCCGAAAAGGAAATGTGTGCAGTATAAAGCTAGCCAGGATCACGGGACTGATTTCTAATACCCATGTACCCTTTCCTGTTTGGAAATTTATTGAGAACTTCCCACTCAGACTTCTTAAATACCCACTGAGACACTGAATTTCTCTGTTGCATTTGATCAAGGAAGAACAGACTGAGTTATAAAGTGCTCATGTGTCAGCTCTGCAACTACAGCCACATCCCAAGCGTCGCCAGTGGTTTACTGGAAGAAAGACTGCAGGATTTAAAACATCAAAACTGCTGCAGTCTCGGCAGTCCACTAAAAAGAGTTAATAACCCTCATGTTATAAGAAACCCACAGAAACCTACCTAGTGGTCCCCTCCTGAATAGTGAGTGATTTGATCATACACTTTCTGCAGCAGAGACCTCAAAAGTGAGAGCTGTTTCTCTGCAAAGGGCTCAACCAGCCGCATCCTGGGGCTGAATCATGGACGCTGTATCTGCGTTAAAAGCAATTAAACGTGCCCTTCAGGTGACGCCCAGGGTGTGCTTCAGGGACTGTGTATATGTATCATAGAAGGTCCTGAAAAACCTACAAGAACTGGAGAACAGAGAAAGGATCATTTGAGGAGATTGATAAACACTTATGAAAACCAAAATAGATGAATCCTTCTGCAGGCCTATCACCGAGTTCCCTTCTAGCTCTTGCTTCCACTGGGATCCTGTGCAATTAGAATATCTAAAACCTGCCTTAGGGAACGTGCATTTTATTCATCTACCCTGAACTTCAGACTGGAATGAATAATAATCTTCTTCATTTGGGTGAGTTTGGATGGTGTCTGTGGAGTGGAAAAATAACACTCTGAGCTCATGCTTAAGTCTGCCATCGCTCTTTGAAAGTGCAGAAGATGATAAAGGACCGGAGTTGTAGACATTGCTTTGCACACTAGCAGCTGTGCTTTCTTGGCGATGATTATTTTGCCTTCCTGTTCCTTGCGAGCCCCCATATGACACTGTGGGCACGCAGTTAGAGCAGTGGCTAGAAGCAAGTCTGTTCCTGCTGTTACCCAGTGAAAAGGAATCTTCGCTTAAGGAAGCCTTCATTTAAGGCTAAGAGTGGGCACTGGAATGCAGAAATCGCACTGCTGGATTTATTAGAAGTGAGGCTGTAAAGGAAAACAACTATATTTGTGTCAGTATTTTTTAAGGCAGCAAAGAGATTGAATACTCTTAGTCATGAGTTGCTGTGCCAAAATGAACTCATCAAATATTTATTCTTTGGGCTCAGGGCCTGAAATTGATCTGAAATTGATAAAATCCTAGATCTCAACACAGTTACAGAGCCCTTGAGCCTCACTGGCAAATCAGCATCTCTAAGCCTTACATAAAATTAGAAAGCCACTGGAATAACATCAGGCGAAAATGGATCTCAAGGAAGGAAATATTTAAGGCCTATTTACGTGCATACAGCCATTCGTTGAAATTATTGGATAGCAAAAAAGGTCCAGATTCAAGGGGAAAGGTGCATATCCTATTCTAGCTCTTATGAAACAGACTCAGTTCCCCGCTGAACCTGAAAAGGCACGTCTCACTTCTTAAAATGTACAATACTATGCTCCACAGTTTCATAGACTATTTAATGATGGGGCAACATTAAACTGTGGAATTCATGAGCAAAGTGAAATTTTATGAATAAACACTTGATAAAGAAGAAATTTCATGTGCTAGAGCATTCATCCAGCAAATATTTACTCTGCTGCGGTGCTGTGCCAGGCACTGTAATAGGCACTGGGGATTGATGTTGAGGAAGATGCCACCTTAGGGTGCAGGTAGTGAACAATGCACAAGAGCTCTCGGTCTTGTGTGGATTCAGACATTACCTGTGCTAACAGTACAATAAGACAGTCCCAAGTTGGTTGATTGGAACTTATCTCAGAAGAAATACAAATTGGGAAAATTTCCTTCTGCCCATTAATCAGCAGAAAGGAATCTTAACCCTTCCCAAAAATGTAAATTTGACCTTTTCAGGCAAGAGAAAAACGAGGTAGAGTCATCTCTTCTTTCTAACCACTTAAAAGAAAAACTCACCGCGTTACTGTAAGAAATCATCTCTAATTAATAGCCCGAACGTTTGTAATGTGTCACATTTCTAAAATGTTGATATAATTTTCTTTTCGAACCTATTACAGAAAAGGTATAGTTTTGCAGTACTTCCCGCCAGATGTTATGTTTGCACCGAATTAAATAGGAGCTTGCAGCAATGTGTTGGTGTAATGATCCTGTTTAGTCTCTACTAAATTAAAGTTGAAATAAAGTGACAGGTGTCCTGGAAATAACAATGAGTAAATGCAGCTCCTCATCTCCAAATCGGACAAGGAAGAGATCAAATTATTTCATTGAGCTATAGTTCCTGGCATGGAAATGCTTTATAAATGTTTGCCCCCAAAGTGAGGCCCTAAAAGTGAGTTATGCCTAAGATCGCCTAAGTTTTATGGCAGCAACGACAAAGCTAAGTGCCAGTCAGTGTTCTTTTCATCACCACATTGCTGCTTTCACCCACCTGACAAAGCAGCATCTCTCCTGTCACTGTAGAGAGAGAGAACAGGGCTCTTAAGCCAGGTTGTCTGGGTTCAAGTCTCACCCCTCTGCCATTTACTGTTTGACTCTGGAAAAAGCAAGGAGCGTCTTTGTGTTTCCTTACCTGTAAAATAAGGCTAATAACAGTCATCCCTTTTTAAAGTGACTGTTGAAATATTTAATAAATTAATAGATGGCACAGAGCAAGACGTTCAAAAATGTTAGCTTTCGGGCTTTTTCCTCTGTGAGTATTTAGAGAATATGTTTATGCATTAGTGTTCAGGCAGGAGCTGTGATTCTGCCTGACACCATCTGCTCTGGAACATGGTAATTGAGTAGATTCTGCTAAAAGGGTTCCAGTTGGAGGATCACAGTGCTAGGCCAGCGGACGGGATATAAACTTGCGGCAGTGCTCCCCAACTTTTTCCCTTCCTTGGCACACAGAGCAAATTTATAGAGCATATTCAAGTGAGCAGACAAGGCGGCTTGAGGCTCCAAGCTCCCAGGTGCTGTCCACTTGCTCCAAGGCCTGAGAGAATAAAAGTTTCCACATTTGCTACCCTTCTGAAGCCATCATTTGGAAGGCTCTACTGAGATATTTGTCAGCATCTCCGGATGACTTAGCTCTGACTAGAAACACAGCATTGTCTCCCAGTAGGTGGAGAGTAAAGCAGCAGCCAATTTGTCTCGTGCAGACTCTTCTGGAAGATAGTTAGAGAGCTTGTGTGGGCCACTCAAAAGCTACACCTTCTCCCAGAGCCCTGCTCTGGAGGTGAGACAAGTGCTCCAGCAGGTAAGAGAGTGATTCCGACGGGACCCAGTGATGCATCCTAAGCGTGCAGTGGGCAGTCCAGACATACTTGCCAGGCAGGGCCGTGCCAGCCAGATCGTGAAGGTGGTTTTCCCAGGGTGGTTTGCCCTTTGCTCCCCTGGGGTGCTGGTCCCTGCAGTCTCCCCAAATGTGGGCAGCTTGACTACATAATCTGTGGTAGTGGGGACTGCATTCACACTTCCCCCATGAAAAAAAAGATAAAAAACCTGCCGGAATACTTTGGAGAGCGGGCATGCGCTGTGTTTTCCTAAGACTTCGAACTAGCGTAATACCTCTGGGGGACTTCTTGGCCTTCCAAACATTGGCAGTGAGTTAAAAGCAGAGTGTCTGTTGATTTCTTGCCTACTTGGCTGGCGATTTGGTTGTTTGGAAGATAGACGAAACACTGCTGATTTTACTGTAATTAATTCTGGTCAGCAAGAAAGACTAGGTTGTAAATGTAAGAGAAGAGTCTTGGAAGAACATGACCCTGACATATTGGAATCATTAATATGAAATGAGTGGAATTCAGTGCCTAATCCTCCATGTATTCTAATCTTTAGAAGATTAAATTTCATAACTCTAAAAAGATCCAAAAAGGAATTTTTTTTTCACATGGGCTATGAACATGTCATAGATATTTTGAAAGAGATAATCTTGAAGTGCCCATAATTGAAAAATTTTAAAGAGAAGGAAAGCGGAACAAGGACCATAGACCTTTTCTTTCTTTCTTTTTTTTTTTTTTTAAAGAACGTTTAAATTTTGTAGATGCATGTTTTGGTTGGAACCAAATAACACATGATTTAGTAACACTCGTTCCTGAGAGGTATGTGAGATTGTACGGGACAGAAGAGCTGCTCAAATTCTGTTTCGCTTTTCTTTCTCATCAGTGTACTAACTGCTAAAGGTAAAGAAAACAAAGAAAATGAGATGGAAGTCCAAGATGAGAGATGAGAGTCAGCAAGAGTTTATTGCTTTATGATTAGCTCAAGTCTTCAGGTTCAGAAAAGTGGCCTTGAGAACACAGATCTGCATATGTCACTGCTGAGTCAGCACTGGGACTCTGGGAAACTTGGGTGTCTTGGGGAAATGCCAGAGGAACACACATGGAAATGTCATTCCGTTTCTCAAAAAGAAATTTAGAAACTGAACCGATAAGCCTGGGTGATACCAAGGGAAGTTTGAGAACATTCTTTTTTAAGCGCTTAGTAAAGGAAGCCGTGTTCACTTAGATTGAATAACATGTATGTGCTGAGAATAAATTGCATTAATCTTGCAAGATTTTTACTAGGCTAAGAGTAAGACTGGTCTAACCTGATAAGTGTTGAACATTAGATAATCTTATCTAAGATCCTTATCTAAGATAAGGATGAGTGCTAATAATATTCAGTATCATTCTGGAGACCTTACCAATGCCTTAAGCCAAGAAAACAAAATAAGGGATAAATGTTATAAAGGAAGATAACAGAATTCATGTGGTTATCTTCTTAAAATGCAAATTAATTCCACTTAATAAGAGAACTCAGCAAAAGCCCGGGAGGCAGAAATATCCTGAAGTCAGGTGATTTTACTACTACCTAGTACTAAAAAATGAGTGCAAATATAATAATTAATGAGATCTCATTTTCAGTTGTAACAAAACTGAAATATACCTACGAATATGTTTCAGACCTTTATAGAAAAGTTTTGACTGTACCAATTGATTTTACCCATGTGGAATATAGAGAAACAAAACAAAGGAGCAGAAAGCCAAAGCAAAACAAACCCATATCTGACTGTAAAATTGAGGGGAGCAGCGGGCATGGCAGGAGAGGTCTGCTGTGCCATGTGGGTCCCCTCCCCGGCCGGCAGCAGGGATCGAACTCGTGCTGCAGTGGTTGCGGTCTGCTTCACAGTGCTTGCTTAACCCACTGTGCCACCAGGGAGGCCCCGTTTAACTTTTCTAACAAAAATTTAAGCTACAGGTGGCAGAGGTGGTGGGGAGAGGGGTGTCCAGCTACATTTAAAAATATTAAAATAATTCTGACTGAAAAGCACTTTTAAAGACCTGAAGAAATGAGAAATGTCATGTTCCTTACGAATGATTCTCCCCAAATAATGTATAACATTTAATGTTCTAATCACAATTCCAGTGGGACTTTTCGTAGTAACTTGAATCTTAATATAATCTGGAAGAATAAGTGCATGATAATAGCCAGGACAAAAACAACATTAAAAAAAAGACCAAGAAAATGATGTAAAGACACAAGATTTGGGGCCTCCCTGGTGGCACAGTGGGTTAAGCAACACACTATGAAGCAAACCACAGCCACTGCAGCACCAGTGCGATCCCTGCTGCTGGCCAGGGAGGGGCCCCACATGGTGAGACAGACCTCTCCTGCCTTGCCCACTGCTCCCCTCAGCAGTGTGTTTCAGTCAAAATGCCTGTTCTGCTCCCCACTCTGTCTCTGGTGAATCCTCTCACCCCCCACATCTCTGGCCTGTATGCATAAATAAATCTTTAAAAAAAAGACACAAGATTTGTCTTACCAAATATAAGAAAATCCCATTAAAACAAATTAATACAAATTAATAGTAAGACCATCTGGTGCTGGTTTAGCAATAAACAGATGGATAATAATATGAAGAACCCAGAAATAAGCACAGGTAGATATTCTGTATCAGTTATAGGCAACCTGGAAAACCAAAATCATTCTATGCATTTCTTACAGAGGGAATTTAATATGGGGAATGTGTTGATAAGTTTAAGGGATGATGAATTATGAGGCTAAGTGAGGCAACCCATTCAAGCAAAGGCCCAGGGACTGGGCCACTGGGAGCCGGTCTAATAGAGCCACAGCCACTGGGGACTTAACTGTCATTGCTGGAAACCACCTGTGGCTGAGCGACAGGTATTCCCACCTACTGGTCTCACAGGTGCCTGCTGTGGACCAAACCTACACAGTAGCCAGAGGGAACCTGGGAAATGCATTGCCTTGCCAACAGAGCAAGTTGGAGACCAGGGAATAGATCTTAGAGCACTTAAGCAAGTAGCTGGCATAGGTAGAAGATAGCATATCAAGGTAGGGTTCCAGGGTGAATTATTCCTTTACTGACATTGGGCAACTGGTTCTTCATTTCAGAAAAATAATGAGAACTCTCCCTTACAATATCTACATAAATTCTCTTCCTTTGGGCTCCTCCCCAGACTGGGTTGGGTGCCCCTCCCCTGTGTGCCCTTATCAAAACACCTGTCACTCTGCCTTGGACTTGTTACTCAACAGTGAGAGCAAAGGCAACCTCTCCTTTGTCCTTTCCCTCATGCCTATCATGGGGCTTGGCACTAGAGTTGGCACGCAAGTATTTATGGAACCTATTGCTATATGTTTTTAATTTTCAATCTAGCCAGTATTAGCCGAGCGCCTGCTGTGTGCTTAGCACATTTCTTAGCAGAGCAGAGGCCCCCAAAACATGTGATGCAACAGTCTGTTGCTGCAGAGGTTAATGTATCATTGGGAAACAAGATGTGTGCACAGGGATGGCTCAGGCAGTGCAGGTCTGAGGACGTGGGATTTTCCCGTTGAGTGCATTTGCTGCCTTAAATAGAAGCAGAGGCAGATGGGAAGATGCAGCAGATGGGCAGCACTTGAAGCAGCGAGTGGAGGGGCAGGAGTTCTGGATTTTGTCCCGGATTCAGCCAGTTACCGGCTGTGTGACCCGGTCACCTCACTCCCATGTGGGCTCATTTCCCCATATGCAAAATGAACTTGAACTAGGGCAGTGGTTCTCAGCCTTGGCTGCACAGTGAATCTAGAAATAAACGATGATATATCTGGTCTGGGTATGGGCCAGATTCTGATATTTTTCTGAATCTCCCCTGGTGATTTTTTTATTGGCTCTAAGATATAAATCACACAGCATACAATTTGCCAATTTAAATTGTCCGATTCAGTGGTTATTAGTATTTTCACCAAGTTGTGCAGTCATCACTACAGTCTAATTTTAGAATATTTTCAAGAGTCCCAGTACCCATGAATAACCACTCCCTATTTCCACCTGTCCACCGCAGTCCTGGGTATCTACTCATCTATTTTAAGTCTGTTCTGAATTTGCCTCTTCTGGACAGGACGTTTCATACAAATGAATCATTCACTACATTGCCTTCTGTGTCTGACTTCTTTCATTTAGCATCGTGTGTTCCTGGCATAGAATGAATGGCTCAATATTTAATCCATGCTATGGCTGAATAACATTCTATTGTATGGGTGTGCTACATTTTATTTACCCACTCACCAAGTAATGGGCATTTGGTGGTTTCTACTTTTTCGCTTCTGTGAATAATACTGCAATGAACAGTCACATGTGTTTTCCTTTCTCTTGGGCACATATCAAGGAAGAGGTCACAATGGTGACTTTTTGAGGAGCTGTCAGAATTTTCCAAAGCAGTTGCTACATTTTGAATTGCCACCATGGATTGTGGATTCCCCTGTGATTTTAATATTTATCCAGGGTTTATAATCACCCAACTGGAGAATGTCTGAGGGGTTCCCTTTCCATAAGTATCTTAAAATTTGTGTAATTTCTTAGAGCCATAGCGCTGTTCCCCAAGCCCTTGTCCTCCAGAACTTGACTGAGCCTGTGCCTCTGAGCACCAGGTCATTCCAGGTTTTGTTTCTGAGAAAAAGTGCTGTAAATTCTGTGCTCCAGTTCAGAACCCTCCCCCATCCTGCCCCAGACTGGTCACAGTTCTGGCAGTGGATTCCAGAGGATTGTTCTAAATAATTAGATGGTTATTTTAATAATTATTATAATTATGATAATATAATTAATGATACTGTTATAATGGCTGTAATACTGTTCTGAATAATTATATGTGATTCAGTATGCAACACATTTTGATTGAGCGCTAGGTGCTTAGGGTCCCAGGGTCAGGGAGGGGAGAGGTTCTGGTTGGGAGTGTGTGTGGGATAAGACAGGACTAGGAGAGACCCCAGCCTCACCACCTCTGCAGAATTGTGCTCACCCCATTAAAGCTAATGGTCCCATATGCACAACTCCCAGTAGGAATACTAATTTCTCTGGAGTTGGAAGGAGAAAGTAAACCAAGGGAAGGAAAAACAGATCTGGTTCAACTTCTTGCTGTGAGTTTACTAATAGTGCATGCTACTTTTTTTTTTTTAAAGATTTATTTATTTATGCATACAAGCACTGGGGTACAGGCCAGCGGTGTGGGGGTGGGGGTGAGAGGATTCACCACAGAGAGCTAGGAGCAGAACAGGCAGATCAACGAAAGCACACTGCTGAGGGGAGCAGCGGGCACAGCAGGAGAGGTCTGCCGCACCATGTGGGTTCCCTCTCTGGCCGGCACCAGGGATCGAACTCGTGCTGCAGTGGCTGTGGTTTGCTTCATAGTGCATTGCTTAACCCACTGCGCCACCAGGGAGGCCCTGTTACTCACTTTTGTTAAGCCTCAGTGTAAAGAAGTCCACGGCAGCTTCCTCACAGGGTCACCATAAAAGTTCACCGTAGAAATGCTTAGCACTCTGGGCACGGAGCCGACCCCTCTTCCACATCAGATTCACCTTAAACTGTCCGCTCATGGAAGAGGACCAGAAAGCTCAGACCCCTCCTCCATCTGAACCAGGACCTGGATGTCCTTTTCAGGACAGCAGAGCCTTGCGAACCCAGTCTTTGCTGATGGGGGTGCAGAGCAGGCTCCAGCTCCTGAACCTGGTTAATGGCCCTGGAAGCTGGTGGCCTCTGCAATTGCATGGACTCGACCTGCTCTGCTCTGTACTCCATAAACAAGGTGGATGCACAGCCCAAGTGGGTGCTGTCTACGCCCTCGTCAATGTGAACAGTGTCTCCAGGGGCACTGCAGGGAATGGCACACGTGGCCTTGAGCAATGTTTTTCCTAACTGACCTACAACCCCACAGAACTCTGTGGGTTACATTTTCCAGGATGGTCAGCAGAGTCTATGAGCTCAGTAGTCTTCCAGGTCACTCCACTCCTGCCCAGCAACCTTTGCTCTTCTAGAGCCCCTTTCCCTAACAAGGTTCAGGCAGGTGCTTCTTCCCATTTCTCTCTCAGTTTCCCCTTAAGTAACTATAATGTAAAATTCACACCTGCATATTTCACTTGACATGTTCGTAAATGCAATTTATCACTTCCTGATAAATGTATTTTCCTGTTTAATGCTTCACTCTAGGTTTCCTTGAAATAAGAAACCACACTTCACTTGGAAAGACAAATACATGATAACCACTGCTCCCTGCCAAGTCTGTAGCAGACATCACTAATCAATCACAGCACTTCTGAGCTGGGCACAACCTCAGAATCTGTCTCAAGCTTGCCTTCCAAACAAAGAGTGAGAATCAGTTGGAACTGACAAAGGAGATGTTGTCCATTTTCCAGTCCTCAGAAATTCTTACTCAAAGCTTTCCACCTGCAGCCTGAGTGTCCTCCAGGTCTCTGTTATGGAGACATTTCCCATGAGTGTTCATTCCCACATTCAGTGCATTGCATTTAAAGCTCAGTCATAGTTTTTCCTCCTCAAATCAACTGTCACCCTTTTTCCCCCTCTTAATGATAGACCATTTACCTGGTCCTCCAGGCTGAAAAAACAACAGTTTTTTTATTCTTCTCTGGTGTCCTCCTCAAATCCTGGTTAGTGCCGCTTCTCATTCTCTCTTCCTTTCAGTGTTTCTCTGACTGGTCCCTGCTACCTGGACAGGTGCAGCGCCCATCAAGACAGCTCAGTGGCTGCAGCAGCGTGGAAGCAGCCTCAAGTTGTGAAGCCCCTCCAGGCTTCATAAGAAAAGGGAACTTGCTCTGTTCTGAACTTTCTGTGCCTCCTGAGAACAGATACTATTTTCAGTATCTGAGAGAGGTGAACAGTGCTGACAGACTTTGGAGTCTAAGCAGAGTGCCACAGTTTCATTCACCTCCCATCCTCCTTCCTTCCCTCTCTCCCTCTTTCCTTTTCTCTTTCCTAGTAAATGTCTCCACATCCATAAAATGGAATGTTTATGTAAAATAGCTGGCAGTGCCTGCGACAGTCTTAGATAACTAGTTGGGGGACAGGATGAATCTCAGACATGAAATGCACCCAGAAATTGCACCCCCCTCATACTAAAGATGAGACTATTGAGGCACAGAATCTGTAAACTTTCACTACAAACTTGGGGGCACAACTAAAACTGGAAACCAGGTGTTTCAAGTATAGTTCTGCACTTCTTGCTGCCCCCGTTCCTGCCTACACTGGGAGGTGGATACCCTTAGTTATGTTTCAGGTTTGAGAGGAGAGCCTGGTTTGTGACATCCAGCAGCCAAGTCACATGTCTTTCCACATGTCACACACACAGAGTGAGCCCTGAAATAAGTCCCCGGAAGCAGTCAGGATGGACCAGACCTTGCCCCTGGGTCAATGCTGTTTCTTCTGGAATGTATCCTTCATCTGCCCCAGAGGCTGCCGTCACACCTCCTTTCTCTGAACCCCAAGTACTAGGCCCGTGAGCCCTGCCCAAGCTCCTTGAGGAATATCCCTGGACTGCTCCCCTTCCCCAGCCCCTGAGCTGTTCCGGCCACTCCCTGTCACGGTCTCCTAACAGGCTCACTCCAGTCTCTCCCCACTGGTCTGTCCTCTACACAACACTCAGCAAGAACTTTCTAAATTGAAATTCCGATCGTGTCACACCCTTACTTAAAACCCTTCTCACAGCACCTTGCTGCCCTCAAGAAAACTGGCACGCTTAACCCTTTATGATTAGTAACAGCGTGTCATCTTAGTCTCATACCCTGCTACTTACTGCTACTTAGCTCCTCCCTCTCCTCCAGACATCCTGCTCTTAGAACTGTCACTTTTCTCGTACTACTCCTTAGGCCTAGTAGAACAGCCACTGCTATCTTTTTGTTTTAAAGAAATGCCTCAAAACAAACTTACAAGGTAACACACCTTAACTAATCTAGAATATGTGGGTTATAAAGGAGGAAACCCAACTATATCAAAGAAAAGTGAATGAGTATGTAAGTCATAATTTACTGGACCCTATTAAAAACCCAGTGATAGGACCAGTTTCAGGCATAGCTGGAACCAAGAACTCAAGCAGTACCGCAGCGTGTTGTTTCTTTCTCCACTTACCTGTAGCCTCTGCTCGCCTTCTCTCCCTTGTGCGCTGGGTCTGATTCTCACAGGTGCTCCTCTTGGTTTCCAGAGGAAGGGGTGACAGTGGCCTCAACTTGCATCATCCCTGTAGCTATGCCAAGTTAGTCATCAGGTAACTCCAACTTGGTTCGTTGGGCCCATAATACTTTTAGAGGCTCAGAAAAGTGTTTCAGTTTCCTTTACTATCAAAAGAAACAACCTTTTTCTTTTAAAAACTTTTAATTGAGGAAAAATATGTTACTAATCTATTCCCTTTTATATGTATACAGTCATAAAATAATTTTTTAATGTTTTTTATAGCAAGGAGATGAAGGCAAATATGCTTAGGGCCTGTAAAAGTTACAAGAAGGCCCTGGTTGGTGCTCAAAAAGGGAAGAACTCTCTTTGTTTCCATGTATTAAGCCATAGGATAACTTTGATTGTCCCTGATTGGATTCTAACCCAGAACAAATCCTTTTACCTAGAAGGCTGGAGAACTCTGGCCATACTTGCTTCTCAGATCTATCCGTGGGGGGGGAGAGGGGGAATACCAACCTCATACATAAGGAATGGGATTTCCTGTAAGAAAGATTTTATGTCAAGTACTTCCTACAAAACATGATTATCTCCCCAAAATGTTCCTTCCTCAATACCTTCGCCTTCCCCAGAAAACTATTTGCTGCCACTGCCATGCTCTCTTGTGACTCTACTTGCTCTAATGTGACTGTGACTTTATATCACAGTTTCCCACACTGGGGTCTGAGCTCCTTGAAGGTGAGTGAAGGAATAGGTGGTTGAAATTTGGTCTACAGGGATGAGTATAAAGAGAGCTTAGATCTGCACCTGGGTGTGACCTGGGTGCTAAAGCCAGGAAGTCTTCCTGGAGGAAGGGGTTTCTTAAGTAGGTTGAGGGATGAAGAAAAGCAGAAAGAGGTGATACAGGCACAAGGATAGGAAGAACTTAGGGTGTAGAGAGGGAGATGAGCTGAAATGAGACTGGGCAACTATCACAGGGACCCTGAGTGGCACGTAAAGGAATTTGGATTTTATTCTATAGTCCCAAACTCCCCTTGGCCTATGGTGGGGGCTGGGGAGAGGGTAGAAGGTCAGATATTGAGTATGAAATGTAGCATCTTGGTGCCTTTCTCTGCAGGGAAGTTCCATGGGTTTTAGATTTCCAAAGAAGTCTCTATCTTAAAATGGTTAAGAACCAGTAGTAATGGAGCTCCTTGAAGCTGGTGTGCTGTGCTCTGGAATGTAATAGAACAGGACTCTGGCTCCTACTCTGTGGAGGATGGGCTGAAGGAGACTGTGAGGCAGAGAGGTCTTTCAAGTCTATCTCAGGAGTCTAAGTGGGAGAAGACGTGGCCTTCTGGTAAGGTGATGTTGGTAAAGGGGGAGAGAGGAGCTTTGGAATCTACAGACGTAGCAGTCACATTAACTGGTCCTGTGTGCATGGTGGGTGATGGAGAGGATGAGGAAGTAACTCCCAAGACTTCATATTTAGGTCAATGTCTTGTCATAGGACGGTTAACAAATTCTTTTTTATAATTGTTTTTGCTTGTCTTCTCCCATTTAGAGAACTTTTTTCAAACAGTGTTGAAATGATTTGGTCGCAAGGTTAAGACTTCTTTAGGTCTGAAAAAGAACACGACACACACAAGTGTCCGCTCTTTCTCTCACGTCCTAGCTGCAGTGACTCTGTGGGGCTGTTAGTGCTTAGCGAGCACCTTTGAAAGTGCACACGGGAACTCAAGGCACTTGCTCTTCTAAATCCTGACTCTGACACCCTCCACAGCTTCCCGCTCCCTTCCCCAGGGCTCAGCAGCGTGGACCGGCTGCCTTTTGGCATCGAGGAGAACGGGGGCACGCCCTTCACGACCAAAGCTGCCGGAAGGCACCACCACCGCCACCACCAGCACCAGCACCACCCAAACTACGGCCTCTCGCTGACCCTGGAGAACAAGGAGGGCCCTTCGAGGTCCCCAAACTCTATCAGTAAATCCCTTACAAGTGAGTCAGGGTGGAGGGGACAAGGGAGGGAGAGCTGGGGGGCTGCAGGACTTGGGGGGCTTCCCTGGATCCTCAAGTCAGACCCCTGCAGAATAGCATGGAGGCACAGCTGTGCTGTGTGCCGTGCTGTGCTGGGCCGTGTTGGGCCATGCTGGGCCGTGCTGGTGAAGGTCAGGCAAGAACAGACAAGAGCTGTGTGCATTAAGGAGGGAGCAATTTAGTGATTATAGTTTAGCAGTGAACTCTGATTTCATTATAAGGCAGCAATTCTCTCTCTACCTCATTTCTTAGCAACTCGCTGCTTCCACAGTACCCAGCAGATACTCAGGCAGCAGGGAAGAGAAAAAGGGGGGTTAGGGGCTGGAATATCTACTTGCCTGATTACAGCAAAACCCACTCTGTCTCTTTCTGAGACTCTTCTCCTGGACTGAGGTGATTGCAGCTAGGTCCAGCGCCTGCTACAGGTCCTAACGAGAGAAGGTGTGGAAATGGCCAGTGAGCAGTCAGAAACCTGCCTAGCAATGTGACAAAGTGATGCTATGTGTGTTAAAATTAATTTAAAAGGTGGGCTTGGATTTTGCATGTCTGCGATCTGATTTTCCACTGTTATTATATTTCACCAAAGAATTGCTCTGTGACAGACTGGGGCTAAGGAGCTGGTTCTTTATCACTTGTGGTTTGAAAACACTCTGAGGTAGGCAAGAGTCAAGAGACCTCGTTTCTAGGGGTCACTGTTGAGCCAGTCCCCCTTGGATCCTTGATTTTCAATGAAACAGGTCGGGGGGAGTCCAGGTGACGGCTCTAGAAGCTTCCAGCTCTGACATTTCATGAGTCTGTGAGTGGTGAGGACGAGCCGTGACTTTACCTGTAGATCACAGAAAACAATTTTTGGGTTGACACAGCCAGAAGTGGGAACTGGTCATCCCGTGCTGTTGACAGTCTAACTGACTCTCTTCCCCTCCTCACCATTTACTCTGCACTTGACCCCGCCACTCTTCATCTACAGGTACCCGTAGCCCTAACAGCCCCGCAAGGGCCCCTCCTGCAGCACCATCTCCATATTGTAGCTCTCCCCAGATAGGTCCGTCCAGGTATGGGAACACCCTTCAGGGCTCACCTCTGTCCTGGGATGGAGCCCAGTGTCCGTCCAGACTGCCTCTAACTGCCCGGCTGGCCCCTGCCCAGGCCGCAGCCTTCCCCTCGCTCTTATGCACTCCACCCGCACGGACTCCCCTCTCACCGCAGTGCTGTGTCCCAGCTCTGTTCTTCGAGGCTGCCAGGCTTTTGTCTGGAAGGCTTTCTCCACCCCAGGGGACCCCTGCACACGGGGGGGGGGGGGGGGGGGGGGGGGGGGTGNGGGGGGGGGGGGGGGGGGGGGGGGGGGGGGGAGTTGTCTTGATCTTAGATGTCATCATTCCTCATTATCCGGTGCATATCAAGGGAGTCAAACTGCCAGAGTCGAAGAGGCAGGCAAAAAGGTGCTGGAGGCTGGCATGCAGTGTCTTTTATCACCCGTGTCTATCCTTCAACCTTTCCTTACCCGTCCCCCTGGCCACTTGTAGAACTGAGTCCAGGACCACCTGCCCTGTTCAGCGAAGCTGCTGCTCATCTCAAGAAGCTGGAACTGGAAACCGTGAAGGCTGCTGGACCCTGGCCTGCTCTGCACATCAACATAAATAAGG
Source organism: Galemys pyrenaicus (assembly GCA_019455555.1). Taxonomy (NCBI): domain Eukaryota; kingdom Metazoa; phylum Chordata; class Mammalia; order Eulipotyphla; family Talpidae; genus Galemys; species Galemys pyrenaicus. Next base: position 4,685,370 of record JAGFMF010012011.1, on the reverse strand, counting down.
TGGGAGGGCTGGCCCATGAGCGTGGCCGGGGCTCACGCCCAGCCCTGACTGTCGCCCAGCCCCCGCTCCTCCGCCATGTGCCGGTGTCTTAGAGGGATCTGCTCCCTCCTTCCTGACATTTCTGTTCAGTGCGTCCCTTAGGGGCAGAAACTCACTTTGTTCTTTTGGGTGAATGACAGCCTAGGCGGCACTCTTGGTACTGGGCCAGAAGCCGGATCTAACAGCGACCATCTAACAGTGGTCTCCCCTCCTGCTAGACTGAAGGTTGTACAAGGGAAGCGTCACCCTCACCCCTTTCCGCATGCACCCTCTGGTGTAGTCCGTGCAGATTGTTGTAGCGAGGCTTAATCTACAGCGTTTTCCACTGTTCTGGAGGCTGGGAGGCAGGGGGAGTCACAGGTTCAGGTGCTGGCCGCCCGGTTCCCTGGTGAGGACCCCCTTCCCGATGAGCAGTCACCTCGCATGTTGGCACGTGTCAGGAGAGAGCATCCGTCTTGCTGCTGCTTCTTACAGGTGTTACAGGGCAGGGAGAGGGGCACCCCAGAACCCTCAAACCTGCCTTTTTTAAATGGGTCCTGCCATCTGCCACATCAAGACCAACATATAAAGTTCCTTTAATGGAAAGGAGCTTTAATACAATCAGGGAACAGAAAAGACAAAGAATATAGTTCTAAATTAAGCATCCAAAATTACCCATCCCTTGTGGGTAAAAGTCCAGCCAAATAGGATTGGCCCAAAGCAAGGCCCAAAAGCCTGCCTCAAATCTAAAGGACCTTTCAGTAGAGACCCATAGAAAAGGGTCAGAAAGAGTCAGACAAATCCGGGAGGAAAAGAGCAACATCAAAATCAAGATGAAAGCTGCCATTGTTAATCTCCCCACGGGTCTCTCACCTGCATCTGTTCCAACCAGTCCAGGACCAAGAAGCAAGAGCACTTTCTTCACATGTCCTCTGCTCCACGTGCCTCTTCCACGCTTCCTTGCTGCTCTCCATCCTGCTTCCTTCTTCCTCCCTTCCTCTATCCTCCTATCTCCTCTCTTCAGCTTCTTCTTATCCCTGCTCAGCTCCACTCTACTTAGGGCAGAACCGGGATCCTGGAACTTCCCCTTTTCCAGGGGACCACCCTGTTACATAAGCACTAACTCCATGCTGAGGGCCCTACCCCAGGACCTCATCGAAAGCTGATCATGCTTCAAGGTCCCCATCACCCTGGAGGTTACAACTCCAACACATGAATTTGGGAGCACACCGCTGGGCCCACGCACCCTCTCTCTCAGCACAGTGTCTGGCACTGACGGATGGAAAAGAAGGGGGAAGGAGGAAGGAGGGTGGAAAGGGCAGAAGCCAAACTCTCTTTAGGCTCCACCTGTTGTACATCCAAACGGGGTCTGTAGCGGTCTGGAGTTGGGTCCATCTGTCATTCAGGTTAGCCTTCTGCACATCTGAGACCAGAGGGGTGCGAGTGATTTTCTCAAAGTCACACGGCAGGGACTGGATCCCTGGCACGACATCAAGCCAGTGTCCTTTGCTGCTTCGCTCTCTGCCCTGGATGTCTCCACTTTGGAGCTAGTGACATTTTAGGCTGACAATTCTTTGCGTGTATTGGGGGGTGGAGGGGTTGTCCTGTGCACTATAGGGGTGTTTTGCAGCACCCCTGGCCTCTACCCACTAGATGACAATAGCAACCTCCCCCCATCCAGGTGCAACAAGCAAAATTGTCTCCAGGTGGTACAATTGCCCCCTAATGGCAAGAGTCCCCAGTGGGGAACTGCTGCATAGATACTTTAATTTTTACACCCTCAAAGGAACAGAATAGTCTTCTTTACCCAGGGGTCATTTCTTTTACTTTAATGCTTAGTGTTGCTCCTTTATAAGGAATGGGAAGAATTTGGAAGATCTGTCCCAGGAAGTCCCCTTCACTTACCTGCACCTGTGAGCCTGGGACGCTTACACCTCTTACCTGGGCTGCTCTTCCTCCCTCCTCCCATAGTTCTCTAATCTACACCACAGTTCCAGGACTTCCCAGAAGACCGTCCTGCTTTGCACTAATTCCCACATGCCTACCAGTCTTCAGCAGTTCAGCCTAAAGTCTCTTTGATCAATAAGGACCCCAACTTCCATGTCTTACCACCCGCCTTTTCTCCTACTCCACCCCACTGTGGGATGGCACTTACAGGCAGTCAATCAACAATTGAGCTGGTCTGTGCTAGGTCCTGGGGTGTCAGCCCGTACATCACTATGGCCCTGGATTGGTCTTCTTTCTCTTAGTCTCTTGCTTTTCGACTTTTCTTCTACAAGAGACACAGTAGATGCTTCTAAGAGGGGGCTTACCTAGCATTTGACAAAATTCTGAAATATATTTCAAGGAAGCAGCATGTAACAGCAGAGAACTCACAACCATGTAATTTGCACTTGCCATGAATACTGATGGGGCATCAGCAATAGGAGTTGGGTCAAGGTTAAGGCACAGGTGAAATAGCTGTGGGTTATTGAGCACCTCCCTGAAGCTCCAGCTCTACAGCCCCTCTTTTCTTTCCACTTAAGGAAACGCATCAGTATGTAAGTAGGCTAGAGTGATGTCATGTGACCTTGACATTGTCCTAACACATAAGCAAAACATATTACTTCACATTAGGGATTTTTATCATTAATAAAATATTCCTTGCAACCGTCCTTATACTTCCCTGATACCACAATGGGGAACTGATAGTTTCAATGACCCTGAAGGTTTTTCTGACTTTAAGAATTAAGAGTCCTCTGATTCTTCTAAGGGTAGATGAGTTCCTTTGTTGATTTAGTGATGAAAATGAATTTTCACTGTTTGTTTCCAAAGCTGTACCCAAAAGTATCATAGGGATTTAAATCTCATCATATTTCAGATGTGTAAACAATGTATAAACAATTTAAAAATGCATCAGATCACTTCTTTATCTTCAAATGACATCCCCAAACAGATGGACTATTTCCAACCACAATAATATTAAAACCCAATTGCTATTCACTTGTGTCTTTTAAAATCTGCATTTCCATATTGAATAATAAAGCATCTTTGCACAATTCAAATGGAACATAAAAAACAAATATGGTCATGCCAAAGAGAAAGCACAGCATTCTTAGAGCCACCTTTAAATTGGAATTGGGGTCTGGTTATAATCTAGATGCCTATCTCCCATAAAAGATTCCTTTTATGCAAACACATTCACATAATAATACTCAACTTTTCCAAAATTTGTATTGGACTTCACCTGAGCCAATTCATAGAGATGAACATTAGCTCTTCCTTTGTCCACATTCAACAGGAAAGCTTGACTCTTAGTCCAAAAAGCCGTTGGAATGACTAAATTCAAAGGGAAAATCAATGCTGAATTGTCATTTGTTCTTATATAGCAGCATTCAGGTTTTTTAAAAAGTAGTTCTTTGGTCATTACTGTCAGTTTAACTATATCCCCTTAAGCTAATGTCAAAGACCTCAAATGGGCTTTCAAACCAATTTAATTCTGTATATCCCAGTGTAGCACTCCAAAAAATAAAGACATGTAATTTAAAAATTAACACTTCACACACCAGTGAACATACCCACTACAGATACATAAGTTAACCTCAATGTATACTGTAAGCCTCTCAAAATAAATAGGTTATTATTTGCTTTTTGGCTTATGTTAAATCTTAGGCTAATGATTCCACTTAAATGAGTCAGTTTTCTTTATATCCAGCTTATTGGCTTTGGATCATTAGTGTCTTCAGATCTCATGTTCTTTTTTAGCTGTATTTTTCTTTCTAACTAAAGAACCTAATATGATTCATATCTTATTTTCTCACTTGATCATTATAATAATCTTACAAAGAATAAAACAGACTCAGAGAGGTGAAGGGAGGCAATGAAGCTAGGTGGTCAAGGACTGTAGCTTTTGTATCCTCTGGTCCTGGGTGTGAATCTTGGCTCTTCCTGTGACCCTGGGCAAGTAACTTACCATCTCTCTGCTTCGCTGTTCTCATCTATAAAATGGGAATAGTGATGGTACCTACCTCCTGTGGGAGGATTAAAGTAGATGATTCAATGAGAGATGTGCATATGAATGCTTAGCCAGCAACTGGCCCATAATAAGTTTTCAGTAAATATTTTACTTTTCATCACCACCAGCATCATTGTCATCATGCTCATTAGGGTTTTTTTAATGGTGCTGGCAAAGGAAAGAGCTCAGATTTAAATCCAGAGTCTTGGTCTCTGCTTTTCTTGCTGTGACATGAAATTGCTGAGTTCTACGTGTTCTACCAAATGTTCCACTGTGCATTTGGAGGGCCCACTGGGACACTCTGTTCTAACCCCTCTTTTCTTTATTAAGTGATGTTAACCAGCCAATTGCCCTGTGCTTCCTCCAAGGCTTTCATAAAACTCCTGCTATGTGCACCAAGGTGCTCCATAGAGTTTTTTAATTAGGGAATGAGATTAACCTTGGGACTTGAGGAATTTGAAGCCTTTAGGACATTTTATTCTCGCCTGTTGCATTGTGGCTGACATGACACCCTAGGTCCTGATATCACAAAGTGGACTTTTAGCAATCACAGGGTCTTATATCTCTCTTGTTAAATGCTTGTGTCTTGCAATAATAGCTACACATCATTATAATTTGCTTAAGGAGGTATTTGTTGAGCACCTGTTATGTACCAAGCACCATATTAGCACTGGGATGGGCAGTGACCACAATGGGCCTGGTTAACAGTAAGACGTCATTTCACAGAGTGTGGCGTGTGTACCATCAGACATGATTTTAGGTTATATCCATGGTTGAGTAAGGTGGATATTTTTTTAAAAGTTATGTAATTATCAAACTGTGTATTAGAATAAATATAATAGTCACCAAGCCTAGGACTTCAAAGATATGATTATTTAGGACATGTAAGATAGTGAGTCACAAAGCGATCCACCTTAACTGGATTATATGAATTATGGGTAGGTGTTCACTTAATACATGGGAAATAGCAAAAAAGCATGATGGAAGCACAAAATTCCCGAAATCTGAGACACTATAATGAAGTCACATAGATACAAACTGTTGATTGAAAGTCATGGTGTTCAGCAAGATTTATTATGATGGTTTCACACTCTTTCCCTCAATTCAACAAGCCCTGAACTGAATCCTTGTATGTAAGAGGTGGTATTTTGGGGGTATTTTGTGGGGACACTGCACTGCAAGGGGTGCAGACCTGGGAGCTGGAAGCCTAGTTCTGCCCCAGCTCCAGCTCTGGCCGCAGAACTCAGGAAGAGCCTGTGCACCCCACCTTCTGATCCAGGGGCTTCCTCGTATGGCGTCTCACTTTCCAAGAGAATGAGAGGATACTCATGAGTCCTTTGCAAATAGTAGAAGTCCTGCCAGTCATGTAAGAATTTAGTGACATGCTTGTCTCTATAGCGGTGGAGGGGAGCAGGGCAGGCTTTCAGTTGTGATTACTGGGAAAGGTTAGGTAGGTGTTTTTCTTTGTCTTCTCTTGCCATCTCTTGCACCAACTTTGCCTCCTTGCAGGCTGAAGAGAAGAAAGTTTCTGAGAAGACTCTTCAGACCCCACTCTTGCCGTCCCCAGTGGCTGATCACGTGAAGTGCAACATTTTGAAAGCCCAGCTGGAGAATGCTTCCCGCGTGAGCGCCCAGGTGGGTGGAGCAGCGCATTCCTGGGGGTTCAGGTCATGAGTCGCTCCCTGCCACAGCAGAGAGGCATGCGGCCTGAGATGTTGCCAGTCAGGGTCCTTCGAGGAGACAGAGGCCACGCCTGTTGTGTGAACGGAGACCTTCCCATTCAGGATTACCAACTGGTGTGTTGTCAGGAATGAGGTATCCAAAAGGATGGAAAGAGAACTCTAAGACAATGGTTCTTGAGAGTGCTGTGTACAGTCCCCTCCCTGGGATTCAGTCAGGCCTTGGGGGCTCATGCATTTGCATTTCTGAGCAGCTGATGGGACCAACTGGAGTGGCAGTTCTCTGAGACCCTAGAGGTGGAGGCTGTAGGAAGCACTTCCTGTCCCTGCATCTGAGGGGAGAAAGATGCCGTAAATATGAAATGTGCAAGCTTGGGGGAGGAGCCCACAGAGACACCACTTCAGAGGAGGGGCCACTGGGACCTGTGCTGGTGACTGAGTTTGGGGGACGGATCCCACATGGCCTCAACCTCATCACTACCCAGCAACTGGTGCCCATGTGTCTGAGGAGATGGATGGGCAGATGGTGGAAACTGCAAACTGGATTCAGGGCCTACTCTGGGAGGAACAGCTGCTGCTGGGGGTGAAGAAGCCAGGCTGGGTGACTCACAAGAGCAGGAAGCAGACAAGAAGGAGCGAGCCCCTCCCCATTCGCCTCCCCTATGGACAGATCTTGTCAAGGAGCCAGCTGGCAAAGCAGAAATGCGAAAGGTTTAGAGATGAGAGATGATGCTTTAATAATTTCCATAAATTCCCACTTGCTTTCATAACAGATACCACTGGTGGATCGTGATACCTCAGAATCTTTTGCTACATGGTTTTTCAAGGAGACACCACCACTGGATCAAAGTTGGCACTCAAGTTGAAACCCATTTGCCATCTCTCCCTTGGAAACATAACATAAAAAGCTGTAGTTTGTCCATGATTTCATCAGAAAAGCATTTAACTATCTTCTTCATTCTTTTCGAACCTAGTAGCTATGCCTAGGTTGCCAAGAATAAAGTAAATCCTCCGTCATCTCTTATATTACTGTTTCTGTTTATGAATGTAGCATCTGAATAATTTGGACCCTTCCAAAACACACTGCGATTGGTGAGAGAAAGCAAACATTTCTTTCATGTTCCGTGGTGATACAAACATCAAGCAGTGAGGCAGGCAAGGCAAGCTTCGAACTCAGACGGACTGAGTTTGAATCATGATCTCCATTTACCAGCCATGTCATCTTCAGCTTCTTAATCTCCCTGAGCATAATTTTCTCATGTGTAAAAGGAGGATGACACCCAGCACCCTGGGTGGCCATGGAGATTAGGTGGGATGGTCTGCAGAAAGCCCCTGGCATAGCACGTTATGTCACTGTGACGATGGTGACATTCCGATCACAGATGTGATGTGATGACAGTGTTGGGGCACAGGTGGGGAGGTGATGGTACCACTGAACCGTGGCAGTGCTTACTGCAGGAAGCCTTCTCCTCTCATCACAAACTCAGTTTTATCAAAGTCAGAGTCCCCTGCCCCCATTTCTTTGTTGATTTTGCCTTCATTGTTGTAATGTGTGCGGTTTATTATTATGTCACCACAGAACAAGCAAAGCCACTGTGTACTTCACTATTTGCCAAACACTGCATTAGAAAGTTCTGCCATGTCCCTGTGGCCCCATGTTGCATGCATCATTTGGGCTCCGAGTTTCTGGGCCACTGAAGAAATGCAAGCAAGGGAAGTATTTCTCTTTGTAAAATGTAGGGAAGATGTGAGGAATAGACGAAAAAAACAGAAGAAAATGTCCTGGTCAAACAGACATGGTGCATGTGTACAAAAGCAGGATGTGAGAAGTGGGGCAAGTGTGACATCAGACATCAGAGCGGTGTCTCCCTAGTTGTTATAGAAGCACTGGCCCCGGAGGGTGCTCCTGGGTTTCTATAGAAGTGCCACACAGTGATCTCCCTATCACCTGCGCTCTAGCATCTTAGAGGCTCTGAGAAGTCCTGCAGGAAAGCAGCCAAATTCCTTTGCTTCACACCTTTTCGGCCACAGGCCCTTCTGTAAAGTGACTCCTACTGCCATCTGCAGGTCTTGTTCGTGGGAACACAGGGACTTGCTTGGAGAAGTCCTGTTGAGAGTGTTGTGCACGATTGTGATGGAGCATCTGGGCAGTGATCAAATCACACTGCTGAGGGTTGAAGTGTTCATTCCCTGTTGGCACCAGGGCACGGCAAGGCTGTAAGGAAGGGAAGCGGAGGTCAGACAGGACAAAGGTATTATCTGCTGCTGACTCTAAAAAAGACTTTGGTCAGGAAACAGGGCTGGATCCATACGTAGGCTCCCCGGCAGGCTGATGATGCAGTTCCCTCCAAGCCGGGAGCCTGGAAGGCTTAGCTCTAAGTGTGTTTAGAACTGAGGCCAAGCTCTGTCCATTGTGATGAGTGTGTGAGGACTGAGGCTGCTGCCTCTCCCGTTGGCCTCCAGGCTGGCTGAGTGGGTGTCCATTTCTCCCCCACCATCCTTTGTGAGACTCACCAGGGAGGAGGACAAGGCTTCTCTCAAAATCATATTATGTAATACCTCCCAGCCTGGAAACAGTGATGTGAACGGACAGATTCAGAATTCCTTTGTAAACTGTGTCATGCGGGCATACTGCTGATTATTATTCCTGATCTGAAATGTGAAGGGGGGTGTTCAAGTACGGGTTTGACTTTTCCCACACCATCCCTTTCTCATTCAAGCATGAGTTGACACATTGCAGGTGCTCAGTACGAGTATGAATGCAAGAATTGATTGCGTCTGAATGATTAAGTCTCGATCCCCATGATGAGAATGACTCAAGAAAACATCTTTTGTCAATTTATATAAATACCAGAGAGATGTTGTTATTCACTGATGAACTACCTGTCTGATCAGCCCCTTTCCCATTTCTGTACCCCTTTGAATGTGAGAGATGTGAGATTTGTGTAGCTGAGACATTCAGTTTTGACAAACCTGCCTCTTTTCTTCCACAGGTTGGAAAAGAGGAGTCAACGTTTGTAAATATCAATAAGAAATCCAGTCTCCAGGACACTAATGTAAGGTCTGTTGCTTCGAGTTTGGATGGGGAAACAATACTCTCTCTAGCACCAGCATTCTCATTGAAACGTTGCTCAGGAAGGCATTGTTAACAAGTCTGAAGGAAAGGAAACTGAGAGAATGGGAGCTTGAAGAGCTAGAACAGACTGGCTAGATAATTCCCGTAGGTCTCAGAAATGTAGTTTGTACTCACTTGTACTATTTACCCGCTGTACTAACAAAGAAATCACGTTGAGTTGCTTCTCGAGCATGTAGACCTGGCTTGTCACTAGTGCTTGAGTCCTTTAAAGACACCACTTCGCTCTCAGGATGGAGGCTGACTCCCTCACACAGCACAGAGGTGCTTCCACCATCCTCTGCTCCCTGGCCCAGCTCAGCTCGTTTGTTCCCTCGGTCCACTTGGCTGCCCTCATCCTGACTCTTTGACAGCACTAGAACCACTGTGTCTTGTGAAGCTCCCAGGCCACCACCACCTCAAACCCAGAGGAAAACTTTCCTCCCCTGATCTGATGGAGAGTAGAAACTCATTCCCTCTGGGCCCAATTGAAGGCCAAGGTCACCTCATGCCGCCTGGGTGGTCCACACCCACTGGCTGGATCTACTGAAAGTACCATTTCCTAAAATGCGTCTAAGGATAATCGCACTGGTTTCTTGTTAAAAGTGGAGACTCTTGGGTCCTACTCCACATCTTTCAGATCCTTTGGGGGCAAGGGCAGTGGATACAAGAGCCAGAGTGTCACCAAGCACCTCAGATGTTCCGGGAACCATTGCCCTGGGGAATTCTTATACTTGACACCAAAAATGAAACATATCTCTATGTCACCTAATGGTTCCCTATCAATGTCCTTGGTATCAAATTGTCTTACTCCAGAGACACATAGCCAACTGTCTCCTGGATTTTCAAAACCTTCATTCACCTCTTCCCACCCTAACCCACTCTCTCTTCATCTGTTTTCCAGTCTGGGATAATGGCGCTAGTATTTGCCTGTTCTCCAGGCCTGACCCCAGGAGTTCCCGACTTTCTCCACCTTCACCCCTTATCTAACTGACCATCAGGTCCTGCCAATTTGACTTCCATATTATCCCCTCATCCATCTTTTCCTCCTTGTCACAGTCATTCCAACCTACTGGAGTCCTCCACACCTCTCTCCCTGGCGGAACTACCACTGTCTAGTCTTCTAAGATGCTCTCACCCAGCATCCTCTTTGTTCTTCTACAGACCCTTGTAAAATACAAGTCTGACTACACCACTCTTACCTAAAACCTCTAGTGACTGTCATTGCCCTCAGGGTGCACTCCTCAGCCTGAGGCCCCTGGTCACCTGCCCCCTCTGCTCCCCTCTTGTGCCAGTCCATTGCTCCTCCCCTGTGACCTCACCTGTCTGTGCTTCCAGCACCTTGCATCCTGTCAGCACTCTGCTCTGTCTCCTACCTCGAAAGTCTTCCTTCCCTCTGGGTAAGTGTAAGCTCCTCCTAGAAGCGTCCTAGAAAGCAACCATCTATCCCAGCAACATTTTGTTCTTCCCCAGAGGCAATGAACTCCTGCAGGGATTGTGTTCTGTGTACCCTGGGGTCCCAGCTTGAGGCGCTCATGAACCTAGAAAGCAAGGCCCATTTTGTTCATTCACGTGTTTGTTCAACAAACATGTATTCAGCTCTGAGCTCTGGCCACATATGCTTCCCCATGTCAGGCATGGCGGAAAAGGGAAAATGGAGACCTCTGAGTGCTGATTGACTTGCTAGGGAGCCCTGGTGGAGACCTCAACTTGTTTTGATTCCTTACGGTGCCAGAAGATACTTTATGATTTTTGAAATGAAATAAATAATGACCACTGCAAAAATGTGTGAAAGCTTTTCTTTCAAATCACCATTTTGACTAGGAACCCTGGATTATCTGGCATATTTCCCTTGAGGAAATACAGAAATGAGTATACATATATAATTAAGATGTTTTGGAATAAGTCTTAAGGGTCTTCTGATTATGCTTCTTTCATATTAAATGCTCTTTTGTTCTCTGTCTTTAAATATGAGTTTTCTGTGCTGTGTTTCAAATAACATAGATTCGAGATTATGTGATTGTATCCACAGGTTTCTCCTCATTTATTTTACAAGCAAAGCCTGATTATGAACCAAACCCTGATATCGGGGGTGAGGGAGCTTGGCATGGACATTCTCTGTGCTGCTCCAATTATAGTCATGCCCTGCTTGCTAGATTTTCTTCTCTATGATTAGTTTTATGATTTTGAATTTTCTGTGGTATTTTTTAAAATTGTATTTACTAATGTTACTACGCTATGAATTAACTAAGAAAACAATCACTATCGCCAGACAATAAGACCACAAACCTTTTCTTGTGTGTTGTTCTGTTTTGGGCTGTGTCTCTAGAAGTCCGATTCCCATACGTGTGGAAACTGCCCAGCCAGTGGTGGAAAAGCCAGAAATCAAGCCTCCCAGAGTGAGGAAGTTAACAAGACAATACAGCTTGTGAGTTCTGTACTGCAAGTGTTTTATTTTTTTTTATTTATTTATTTTTAAGATTTATTTATGCACACAAGAGCTGGGTACAGGCCAGAGTCATGGGAGGTGAGAGGATTCACCAGAGACAGAGTGGGGAGAAGAACAGGCAGATCAACTGAAATACACTGCTGAGGGGAGCAGCGGGTGAGGCAGGAGAGGTCTGCTGCGCCATGTGGGTCTCCTCCCTGGCCGGTGGCAGGGATCGAACTCGTGCTGCAGTGGCTGCGGTTTGCTTCATAGTGCGTTGCTTAACCCACTGCGCCACCAGGGAGGCCCCTGCAAGTGTTTAATTATGACAACAAAGTGGATGCTAGAGGTTTGATTATAAATGCTCTTAGCCCCGCACATCATTCTCAAAGAATTACCCCTCAAATATGGGGAGTTTTCAGTTTAAGTCATAATGAGACTAGACCTTCCTCTCTGACAATGTTATATAGCAGGCAGAGGTATTCACTAGTGATTGCTGGGAGCAAATTACTCCAAATTTTAGTGGTTTAAAGTCCGCATTTATTAGCTCACAATTTCTGTAAGTTGAGAGCCCAGGCGGGGCTGAGCTGGGTCCCCCTCGTCAGAGTCTCCCATTGGCTACATTCAGGGTGTGGCCAGGACTGTGCTCTCCTGCATAGGCTCATTCGTTTGGCTCGGGCAGGACTCAGTTCCCCTGGGGCTGGAGGGCTGATCCCCTTAGATCTCTGCTGGCTCTTGGCTGGGGGTTGCCCGCTCTTTCTAGTCACGTGGGCCTCTCCAGTTCTCTCCATCCCAGAAGGCGTGAAGGAGGAGCCAGGGAGAACAGCAGCAAGGCAAAATCCAGTCTCTTAGAACCAGTCACAGAGAAATGACATCCTACTACTCTGTCACATTCCATTCACTAGAAGCAAGTGACTAGGGCCAGCCCACACTCAAGAGGAGGAGATTATGCGGAGGCATGAGTACAGGAGGGGGTACGACGGGGAGTCACGCCAGGAGCCGCCTCCATGGCATATTAGCAAGTGGGAGAATGGCCTTTCAGCAGAACCAAAGCCAACTACTGAACCATGAGGCCCACGGGAAGAGCCCTATCCCCAAGTGTCCCAGACCTGCCAGGGCTTTTCCAGTTCGGTTCAAATTAATGCAAGAGTCCTGGTGGCCAGGTGCACAGGGCTCTTTTAGCCACCATGGGGAAGAGCAGAATTGACTTTGACAACTCTCAGATGAGCATTCATAGCTTATTAATAAAAAAAAAGACATTGTGGATAATTATACTGTGAAGGAGACGGGTAATGCTGGTATACAGCAGCAACGGTGTCCCTATAGCAGGATTGCTCCTGTGTTATTACAAGTGACAGCTCCCGTTTCTTGACCTTGGCACCGTGCCCTGTGCCTACCTGCTCAGAGAGCTGGTGGGGATCCGGCGGTGCTGTGGGGAGCACAGAGGTAGAGATGCTTCTGGGACAGGCCTTGCCTAGTTTTAGCTGTAAGCTCTGGGGAAAAGTACTCTGAACCTCTCTCCCCTCATCTGTAAAATGGTGACAGAGGGGCCTTCCTGGTGGTGCAACGGGTCAAGTCTCAGCACTGTGAAGCTGTCTGCAGCCACTGCAGCATGAGTTCAATTCCCAGTCAGGGAGGTGACCCACATGGCCCAGCAACAGACCTCTCCTGCCTCGCCTGTTGTTCCCCTCAGCAGTGCATTTCAGTGAATCTGCCTGTTCTGCTCCTCTCTGTCTCTGGTGAATCCGATTTCTCACTCCCCGCACCTCTGGCCTGCACCCCAGCTCTTGTATGTATATGTAAATAAAATAAAATGGTGACAGAACTACTTGTGAGGAATTTTGTGGAGACTAACATGGGATAATGTGGAAAATCTGTCACTGAAGATCTGGCTATAGGATGAGTTCATTCCCCTTCCTTTCTTCTCAAGCTTCTAGAGAAGGTCAATTTTAAGTGGTGCCAGATTCCAAAGTCTACTTGAGGTAGCATAACTCCAAGTGGAATGACCAGCCACCTGTCTCATGCTGCGATTTCACCTTGTGAAAAGAAGTAGGATTGCTTTTCTTTAAGGGAAGACACTTCATTCCTCAGTAGTCTTTTTTTTTTTTTTAAGATGTATTTATTTACGCATACAAGAACTGGAGTACAGGCCAGAGGTACAGGCAGTGAGGGGTTTCACCAGAGACAGAGTGGGGAAAAGAACAGGCAGATTGACTGAAACACACTGCTGAGGGGAGCAGTGGGAGAGGCAGGAGAGGTCTGCTGCGCCATGTGGGTCCCCTCCCTGGGTGGTGGCAGGGATTGAACTCGTGCTGCAAAGGCTGCGGTTTGCTTCATAGTGCAGCATTCAACCCATTGCACCACCAGGGAGACCCTCGTTCCTCATTAGTCTTAATAAAAACTTCTGGACAGTTGTATTTTCTAGGAAAGCCAAAGTGAATAAGAGTCGAATAATTAACAATTCTAGTGACCTCTGGGGGACACATTAAACCATGAAAAGTCTGCCTCCTGAGGATAAAGCTGGCAAGGTCAGCCTTTCCTTTTACATTTTGAACCTCGAAGTGTTATTATCACCTATTTGGGCTATGTAATTGTGTTGGAAGCTAAATGACTGCAAGGCCCCGAAGGAAGGAAAATTTCACTAGCTCACTAAATTGGCTCTTTTAAGGAAATGCTTTTTAGACCTCTGACTTCACGGGTATATTTAAGTTGCCCCAAATTATTCTGCTTGGAAAATCAAAGACTGATGCCATGTCCCCTATTTACAGTAAATAGCAAGATTAATGGATGGGCTCTTCCTAAATTTATTTTCATCCTATAAGTAGTTCTTTTTAAAAAACTGATTTAATTTTATTAATGTATAGAAGAACAGGGGTGTAGGCCAGAGGTGCAGGGGGGTGAGAGGGTTCACTAAAGAGGGAGTGGGGAACAGAACAGGCAGATTGACTGAAACACACTGCTGAGGGGAGCAGCAGGCAAGACAGGAGAGATCTGCTAGGCCACGTGGGTCCCCTCCTTGGTGGGGATTGAACTGAGGCCCACATGGTAGGCTGTCGTGGTGATAGTGCTGATATTTAACCCCTACGCCACCAGGATGGCCTCCCCATAAGTAGTTCTTAAATCATTGACAGAAGTTAGTTGTCCACTCATAGATAGTGATAGGCTAATAAATATACAGACAAAGAATACAGTTGGAAAAACTCACTTTTCCCATTTTCTTTTTTTTTTTTTTACTTTTCCCATTTTCTAAAAAATACTTCATTATTGTTATTCTTGAGATGCAGGAATATGTTTGCACACACTACCCTTTTGACTGTTTCAGTATTTCTAGTTCCTGAGCCAGAATTATGTGTATTTAGGTTTTAAGGTGCTTCTTTAAGAGCTTCGTGATATTCAAGAGCTCTGAACAAGCTTTCAAATTACTGCTTTTAAGGATAAACAAAAACCTCAGCCATGTTCTTTCCTGGAAATATGACATAGGAAGGAAAAGCATGGCTATTATATAGAATAAAGGGAGAAGCAGAACTCTGCAAGGATTTTGAGACACATAAAGTGTCATTTCTATTGGTACCAGGTGATATGTTTAGAAAATGACAAACTGCTTATTTTACCCCCTTTCCTAGTTATTTAAACATAACATAAACATCTGAAAAGATTCAAGCCAAGACAGAAAAAGCCAAAAAGAAATGTGATCAGTTTCTTACAACCACACCATCAAAAATAACCAATGTCCACATTTGACAACACGACCAGACATTTCTCCATGTAGACATATTACTAAAATAGAAAGAAATCATTTCGAAGAAATGTATTGTTCTACACATAAAACTTTACTGATTCAGATGTTGTCTCATGAATTTGTCCCAGAAGCAGAGGTAAAAGTATAAGACTTGCTGAACTTTAGATACCTAAATTTTTGTCCTAAGAGCTATGTTTAGACAAAATATTAAACCATTATAAATTTGAAAGCTTTTTTAGCTTTACACAGAAGCAGTTGACTTCTTACTGAAACTTTAGCTACGTTTTTAGAATGGTTATATATAAAATGAAATAATAACTATGCTTTAAGCTTGCAATTTTTTTAGTGAAGTAGAAAGAAAACTTGACCCCGTTCTTCTACTTAACTAGCTGTGTGAATGCACAGTCTACACTGAGTATTCTCTGACTCTCTGAAGATGGAGAGCATGTCACAGGCTTGCTACAAAAATCAAATAAATCAAACAGGCTAATGCATGTGTAACTAGTCTGGCTTCTCAGCATGGAGCCAAATTCATTGTATCTTCTTTTTCTTCTTATTCAAACCCTCTTGTCTTCTTTACTAGTAAAAGTCATAAGTCCCGGGGCCTTCCTGGTGGTGCAAGGGGTTAAACACCACACTATGAAGCATCTGCAGCCACTGCAGCAGAGGGAGGGGACACACATGGCACAGCAGACCTCTCCTTTCTCACCTGCTGCTGCTCCCCTCAGCAGTATATTTTGTTCAGTCTGCCTGTTCTGCTCCCCACTCTGTCTCTGGTGAATCCTCTTACCCCCCACACTTCTGGCCTGTGCCCCAGCTCTTGTATGCATAAATAAATAAATCTTTAAAAAACAAAGCAAGTGTTGACCCTATATCCCGCTGAGTATAAACTACTCCAGTATCATAAACTGGCCCAAGTGCCAGACACCCTTATCAAGCAGGACAATCCAAGGGCCTCCATGTTCTCCCTGACCTCTTGCCTGGTGTCCTTTTCCATGTGGTTCATCCCATCCCCTCAGAGAGGTTCTCAGACCAGAGCTACTTGGCTCAGCAAATGTGCTCATCGGCTCCCCATAACCAGTTTATTGTACAAGGGACGGTTGCTGTTAGGCTGCAAGAGAGACTTTTACACCCTTCACTTAGCATGGTGGTTTCTTGCAAACCTTGCATTTGCCCTCCTAACATTATGTCCCTCGGATTTGTGGTTCCTCAAAAACTTAAACATAGAACTACCATACAGTTTGGCAGTTTCTTTCCCAGGTGAAATTCCAGTCCAAAAGAGTTGAAAGCTGAGACTCAAGCAGGTATTTATACACCCATGTTCATAACAGCCCTACTCATAATAGCCAGAAGGTAGAAACAACCCAAATGTTTCATGAATAATAAAATATAGTCTATCCATGCAATGGAATATTATTTAGCCATAAAGAGGAATGAATTGTTAAGTACAATGTGACTAGACCTTGAAAATATTATGGTAAGTGAAATAAACCAGACACAGAAAGACATAGATTATATGATTCCACTTATATGAGGTTCTTGGAAGAGTCAAATTCATCCAGATAGAATGCCAAACAGATGTTACCAGGGACAATAGGGAGGGGGGCTGGGGAGTACTTGTTCCGTGGGTATAGAGTGGCTCTTGTGGATGATGAAGAATTGTGGGCATAAATATCAGTGATGGTTATGCATGAATTTCATCCCACTGAGTTGCATACTTACAAATGAATAAATTGATAAAATTGATAAATAGTATATATAGCTTTCCATAATAAAAAAAATTCAATCTCTTGGCAAGCCACAGGAAAACCAACCCAAATTTGCTTTGGCAGAAATGTCAGGTTATCAGATCCTGTGAGCTGGACATCTGGTGGACATCTGTTGGGAGGCTCCCAACCCCCACACGGTGTTCCCACCCTCCCTGCCCTTCCTCCACTTCCCACAACCTGTTTATTATTGTAATGAGCAGAGCTTCATGTGCTTTTAGTAACCGCAGTGATGAAGATGACCTCCCTCCAGACCTGGCTGAGGCAGTCGGAGTGCCCACCGCTGTCACCAGCACCACCACCACAGCCACCACCACGCAGGGCTCAGCTCCGCTGGCGTCTCCCAAGGTCCACAAGGTCAACTCACCTCAGAATTCCGGAGGCCAGGGTCAGCTGTCCCCAGGGGTCAAGGTATGGGCCAAAGCCCCGAGCAGTAGTTGCTGGGCTGAGTTGGGGCTTAGTGTGAACTAGTCCGTGGCTGCCATGTGTGTTTGCATTTTGCATCATCGACTCCTAAGACAACAGTAACAACCGCTGAAGCATGCTCTTTGATATAATCTGCCCCTGAAAGATGAGCTACCCACTTATGAGAAACAAATAGTAGGCTATAGAACCATGTACGCTATGCTTTAAGAGAAATATAAGAGATTTTTCTAGGGCAATTTAATTTTAGAATATCCCTGCGAAGATGTTACACCATTGTCAAGAGAGAAAGCAAGAAACGGATGTTTCCCTCCAGAGTGGAAAATAGAAGTAAAAACACAAATGTGTCCCCATTCCACTCCTTATATTGAATAATCTGTGTTCAGTTTAAAAGTCAGAAATATTTTGTTGATTTGAAATTTCAAGAAATTGTCAGAGATGGAATGGGCTGTGAGAACAGCCGAAACCAAGATGTTTTTCTTGGTTTTGACCCGCCTTAGCTGCGGGTGCTCCTGTGACCTGTGATCACTCCAGACCAGCAGAACCACGGCTCTCCAGGAGGGCCAGGTCAGAGCTGGCTTGACAGAGGCCCCAGGGGGAGAGGAGAGGTGTGTGCTATCCCTGGGGCCCCTTCCCGCTGTTCCTTGTTGGAGTTGCTTAAAATAAGCAGTCACCGTGGTCTGGTTTCTGCAAGCCTTCTCCTCCTCCTAAAGATGGCAGTAAGATCTGCCACCCCGCTCAGCTCTTGGGCTAGCACGGGGTTCAGGGGAGGTGGACGTGCCGTGCAAACCGGGTGCGTGAGGCCTCTGCAGCCTCAGGGGTCTCCAGTCCCTGAGTGATCCTGCATGACCCAGGCCGGTCTCTCCCTGGATCCTTCCAGGTGACTGACCCCTGGAATGCGCACCTCTCTTGCTTGGCGGGAGTCCGGATGGACCTCTAGCCAGTGACTGACCAGGACGGAGGCTCTAGGTCTCCTCTTGTTAGCTCCAGGCAGTTCCCTCCAAGGTGCAGTCCCCCGTTCTGCTTTGTCCCGAGTGTGCACACAGGCTCGCAGTACATATCCCACAGAGGGTTAAAACCAGACTAGAACACGGGAAAGCAGGAGGGAGTTTGCTGGGGCTGCGGGCGGCACCTTACCAGAGACCTCAGGGCTCCCTCTCCTGGCCGCCCGCTGCTGGCACCACGCTGCTGGGGCTTATTTTTGCCCCCTTAAGAACAGACCTCAAGGCTCAGGCCCTGTGACTCCCCCCACCACTCCACCCCCTCACCCCCCACCCACTCCCCCACCCGAGCACCAGATACCAGGGGCAAGAGGCAAGATTGTCCCACCGTAAAGATTTTCCTCATTATTATGCAGATGAATTTAGCTCCTAGGTCCAGGATGGAGTCTTGCTCTCCCTTTATATATTCTAGGAGAAATGTTTTCCCTCCCTAGGTGCCATCCGGAGGTCCTTGGAGCACTTAGTAAAAGCTGTTTGCAGCTTTAAAATCCACAGTGCCCCACCCCACACCCTCCTTCTAGCCATTAAGATTTCAGAAAACATTTGGGGTTCAGTCTCAACATCTTGTACACTGCTGAGGGAGGGAGGTAGGTGGGGTCTGCCAGGACCTTGAGTTTGGTGTTAGAGAGCAGGGCAAGCTGAGGTCAGGCGCCTCTGTTTTCTGGTGAAATTCCGCTGTGGGTCCAGACTGCTGCTAACCTGAGGTATTTTTATCTGCCTTCACAGAGCCCCTCTGACCGAGGAGGTGCCTTTACCTTAGAGCCAGGAGATCTCCTGATGGATTTCACAGAAGCCACGCCTCTGGTAAACTTCCCATTTTGCTAAAACCAGAAGAACCTCAGACATAGAAATGCCAAGGCAGTGGGCCGAGGACAGAGGAGGCTGGTGCTCTTGGAAAGGCACTTCCTCTAGTCCTGTTCCCAGCCGGGGGGACTGGGGGTTCAGGCACAGCTCCCCCCGGCTGCCTCCCAGCATCTGGGAGGGTGGCTTTGGGGTCTTGCCCTGCCTTTTGCTGCTGCTGGAGCATTGTAGGTGCTTGAGGTTCGGCTTCTTGGCTCCCTGGCCCACGCCCCGCATGCCCTCCCATGGGGCACCTCTCACTGTTGCTTCCAACAATGTGCTCTGGCCTGAAGCATGGGCCCAAGGCCTCACCCCAGCTTTCCAGGCCCCTTGTGCCTCCCACCATCTGCCATCCTCTGCATACAAGTCTCCCCTTAGGGACGGTGACCCTCGTGGGACTCCTACAGGTGAGAGACCCTTTTAGGGGAGAGAGCACTAGACCAGGAGTCACACAGCTCAGACCACTCTAATCTCTGCTCTCCTCCTTAAGAGCCTTGTCATCTAAGATTATAAAGATGTGAGGTATTGTTAATATTATGACATGACACAGGCAGACTTGAATGTACCTTTGGCTCAGCTCAAGCTAATGCTTTAGAGCACTTGGGCATAAATCATGGCCCACAACTTCAGAGTGTGAGTCAAATCTGAGCCAAGTCATAAAACATCTGCGAGTTTACTGTGCACCCGGCCATGTGCACAGCTCCCAGAGGAGACAGACCACTCGAGGCTGGAGGGGGACCGGGCTGATGAAGGGCCAGTGTGGGCAGCAGGGCTGTGAGGAGATGCTCAGGGAGAAGCTGGAAGTGGGGGCCATTCAGGACTGACTTTTTGGAGGAGTTGGGGGGATAGCAAGGATTTCTGGAAGACTTTCAAGAGGGAACAAGTGAGGCAAGATGTTGTCCAGGCTATAGGCATGATGCCATTCCTGCTTCTGCTGGCACCAGGAACTCATTTGTGATTTATATGGTTTCACTTCTCTGGAGAGCTGGCCCAGGCCACGAGCACTAGTCAGCACCTTTGGATAAGCAGCAAGAACAGAAAGTGGGCAACACCCTTCTTGGGGAGATTTCAAGGCTGCCCCCTTCCTGTGTTCAGGTGGATGGGGGAGCCAAGGTGGTTCACAGATGCAAGGCCCCTTCTCCCCCATCCTTCAAATAGGGTAACCCAGAAACAGAGGATCTTCCCACATCCCCTTGCATCTTTACGCATATAGGAAAAACAAGTCCCAGAGGGGGGTGACCACAGAGGGCTGAGCTGGAATGAAATCCATGTGTCCTGGTCCCTCTATTTAGGGACTCTAGGGATCTTATCACCATGGAGAAGAGCAATACCTGGAAAGGACGGTGTTAGAAGCACTTTTCCAACTGATAAGGTTCAATAAGGCCAATAAAGGAAGGGGCAGAAGGAAGAAGGTAACCTGGGCCTGGTGCTGCCTCAGTTTCCCAACTGAGGCCTTCCATCCTAGGGAGATGGAAACCTGAGCAGCAACCAGAGGACATCTATCCTAGCTGGAGGTCAGTACCCCCCACAGGGACCTGGGAAGCCTCAAGGTACAGTCTGAGAGCCTAAGTTCCTAGGCCCAGGTTAAAGAAAACGTGACTGGCAGGAATAGAAGCCAGTGGGGGAAATGATCCATCTGAGTTAACTTCCTGAGCAACTTCCAGGTACTGAAATATGCTGCAGTTAAAGCCACACTAGAGTCTGTATTAACTGCTGCTGCAGCACCTAACCTGTTGGAGAGTACTGGGCTTCCTGGTACCAGGGCTTTACAATATAAGTAGGAGTTTGTCAGAAGGTGGACCTGGAATGAAAGTTCTGTAGTGGATACAGCATGAGCAAGGTACTATTTATCAAAGGGCCCGAAGGACCTGAAAACCAGGATCCTTACCCAAAATATATTTTGTAGCTTGGACAAGAGTGGTGGGATTCCCTTATGTTGTGAACCCAGCTTGTGGATTTAATTGCCCCATGTTTTCTTTATTTGAACATAACAAACTACAATTAGAAAGGAAGCAGCATCTGGCAGGGCCCTGACCTTAGTGCAAGCACCTGCCAAGTGACTCCAGCCTCTGCTTGCACTCCCCAGGCAACACGGAGCTCACTCCCTCTTCTCCCGCACCCTGTTTACATCTCTGGGTAGCTCTGACTTAGCTCTGAAGCCAGGCCCAGGTTACTGGGCCATCCAGGCACAGGGCAGCTCTGGTCCTTGTACTGCCCTGAGGCAGCTGCTCAGGTCCAGTTGCGGTTTGCAGAGAGTAGGTAGGGATGAGTGCCCTCAGGCACCCTGGAGCTCAGACCAGAACCTGCAGTTGTGGGCTTCCCTCCTCACTGCTGGCTTTGACCTTGCCTTGCCCCAGTGTGCTGTCCTGTGGGTCCTGGAGAAGAGAAGGACTCACACAGCCTGCTTCTCCTTTTGCTAGTCTCTGAACTCCTCATCTGCTCCTCCCAGTGGCATAGAACTGCAAGCAGCTGGGCTCTGTGCTTCCTTACTGGTGGGGTGTTGAGGGGTGTGGCATCTGTATCTCAGAGGACAGCTAAGGAGAGACTGGACTTAGGGTCTGAGGTTGGAGGTCTCTCCTAAAGCCTGACCACTGGATTCTCTGGACAGGGCTGGGAGGACAGGGAGCTGGAGAGCAGAGTGGAGCCAGGCTGCCTCGCTTCATTCAGCTGCATTCCACCTTGACAGTGCCTGAGCTGCCTTAACCCTTAGGACTCAACCTTTATGATCTAGTCTCTGTGTGGAGAGACTAGATGTAAACTAGTGGTTTACAAAGAAGCAGAGTCCAAACACTCAAGAATTATAAAAATGCTCAATCTGTAACTGGCGTCTCTCAAAAACCATGAAAGATGATTAACACCTCTGCCAACACTTCTGGACTCTTCCTTTGCTCCCTAATTCTCTGCACCTTGCAGTACTCCAGATACTCCCATCCCCAACCTCTGCAAAAAGGTTCTTTCCAGCTTCGTTCTTGTAGCATTTTCCCTCTGCTTTTCCAAGCCTTGTCTTCTCCAATCCTCAGCTAATTATCTAGCTCGATTTAGCAATCTGAGTCCTGCGATGCTGCAACTTGGTGTGGGCCATTCCCAGAATCTGCATCAGAGGCCAAAACCAGCCCGGAGCTGCTGCTTGGGCTTGAGATGAGACCTGGGTTGGGAGGGTGGGAAGGGTAGGGGGCAGGTGAGGGGAGGCAGCATCCCCTCTGCGCTTGTTATTCTCTTCGGGGTGCGAGTGAGCACGTGCAGGGGTGAGGTGCTGGCATTGATTGGGGAGAGAAGTTGGAAGCTCACCCTATCTGGGAGCACAATCCAGCTCAGTCACGCAGCTGCCCCTCCCCCCCCCCCCAACAGACCATACACGCCAATGCTTTCCATGTCCCTCAGGCTTTCTCTTTGAGGCTTGTCCCTCTCTGGTCCCCGTTCTCGTGAGCTACTCGCCCAACTGCACAGCAGTGCCAGTCCCAAGTCTGTGTGTCAGGCAAGAGAATGGTCTGGCCAGAGGAAGGCGGTTAGGGCACAGAACATGCCTTGGGCTGGGTGTCAGAAGAATTGGGTTTCCACCTATCTCAATAATTTGGTTCTTATTTTGAGCCTTGTGCTATCAGGAGGCTAGAGCATAATCACAAATCAAGTCAAGATGCCTTTTCCATCTCCCTGGGGTTTCATCCGTGTTCTCAGGGCACTGGGAGATGGAGGTAAGTGGGCTTAGATTGTGAGGTCACCTTCTTGCTGATGCATCTGGGACAGTCTGTGTTTCTCCCATGCCCTTGTGGGTGGTGGCAATCACTGTCCTGAAGGGATGTGAATCCCTGTCTACTGGACATACCACATAGCCCTCTTCCCTGGGGACTAACCCAGCTGAGGAGCAGGGCACAGGTCTTCTCTGCTTTTTATTTTTTTTAAATAGATTTTAAAATTTTATTTGTGCTGGGGTACAGGCCAGAAGCGTGGGGGTGAGAGGAGTCACCAGAGACAGAGTGGAGAACAGAACAGGCACATCTAGTGAAATACACTGCTGAGGGGAGCAGTGGGCGAGGCAGGAGAGGTCTGCTATGCCATGTGGGTCCCCTCCTTGGCTGGGGATCGAACTCATGCTGCAGTGGCTGTGGAAGCCCCACAGTGCAGTACTCAACCCCTTGTGCTACCAGGGAGGTCCCCTCTCTGCTCTTTTATCCCTGTTCTCCAGCCTTGACCTATGGAGAAGGACCAGGACCCTGTGCACATAGTTCCCTAGTCTCTACTCCTCCTCCTCCTCCCACTCCCTCTGACTTTTCTCCCCCATCCTCAGACTGATACTCCCTTTTCTTATCTGGGTGATGAAGATAGTTTACACATTTTGTCATCGTTTATTTATGCCAAAGTCTTTGTTATCCAAAGACTCAGTTCAAAACTCAAGAGTAGAAACTTGTTGCCTACATGTGGAAACCACCCAAGGAGGAAAGGAAATCACAGAAGAAGAAAAAATAAAATGTTACTTCAAAATAGTATCCTATGATGTTAATTCCTGTTCAATTATTAAGATTTGAGAGTGAGAGACGTTCTTTTTTTAAAAAAATCTCCTCAGACATACATTTAGAAAGGTCAGAAATGCTTGTGAGATGGACCATTTCTTTACCATAAGAGTTCGATGATGGGAAAAGTCTTAAGCTAGTCATTATCATCTTCAATTAAGACATAGATGACCTGCACATATCTTGGCCACGTTTGGCCCACATGTACATGTGTATCCACATGTGTTGATCATGTGTAGGAGGCTTTTGTTTTCATCAGCAAGCACACAAGCCTGCAGTTTCTGCGGGCCAGAGTCTGTGATGCAGGAACCTGGAGGATGCACACACTGGGGCCGTGGTGAGAAGTGAGCCCAGGCGGCAGGCTCCACTATCTGAGCCCATATATAGAGGAGCTCTGTACTATGGCTGCCATAGTATAGAGTGTGGGTTTGTGCTGGAGACCAAGGCGAGCAGAGGAGGGACTTTCAGTAACTTCAGGTGACTTAATGGACTCACTTGCTTCTGAAGAACGGATTTAGAAACAACCAACAAGAGGGTCTAGAACCTAGAACCGTGAATTTAGATTTTGCAAATGCAGTTTCTGCTTCCAAATTAGAATAGTCTGACAGGGCTATTGTGAAGACCATACGGTTATAAAAACCCCTTAGAAATTGCTCAGGACTGCACAATGGCAAAGAGGCTGCAGTTAGATCAGTTTGGAGATGGAAAAGAGGCCTGCAATTTTCTTAATCATTTTTCAGTGAAACTTGCCCAGAGGCTGTATTTAATGCTTATGGCAGAATGATGCCAGATACTGAAGGACAGTCTTGAACTAGAAGATGTGTGTGTCTGTTCTCTAGAGCGAATGTCCCCCTGAAGTGCCAACTAACCCTGTCAGTGGCCCTGCCTCCCATCAGAGCTTTCTCTCTTCGCCACCCTCATCCCCACTGGCTGTTGGACCGGCCAGGGGCATGGCACTGCTCAGGGGAGGGGGAGTTGGTAACCCACGTGCCCTGACACTAACTCACAGCGTTCGGTATCTTCCAGCTGAGCACCAGGGCACCCCAGTGCCAGTAGGTGACACCAGGATTCATGGGTGTGGGCGGGAGCCAGGGGTTTTCTGAACAAGATAACAGAGCCACGGCAGATCACATCCTAAAGTCCGCTCTTTCTTGCTGACGCATCATTTTCCCGGAGCACTCTGTGGAACGTGACCCACCTGAACGCCACAAAGTAGGCCCTTATTTTAGCAGAGTACAGGAGGGCACCAGGCAGGGAGGGCGCTCAGAGTGTGGCCACCCCCCACATGGCTTCCACGACATCACTAACTCATCACGATTCTCTTTCGGCTTGGCCAACGCTTTCGAATCCTCAACAGCATGCCAGGAAACCACTGCCAGTCCCGTGCAGTTGGCACAGCAGATGCCCCTACCTGCCAGCCCCGAGAATGGGGTTTTGATAGGTCGTTGGGCTCAGATAGTGGAGAAGACAGATGAGGGCTGGAGAGATGACTGAGAGAGGGGGGAGGAGGGCGGGCCTCGAGCAGTTCCAGAGGCTGGAAGTAGGCTGTGGGTGAGCAGTCTGGAGTTGGTGACAGATCCATCTTGCACTGTGCTATCTTTCTCTCCTTCCCCTCCCTTATCTCTTCTTCCTCTTCCCCCTCTCTCACCATCCTCCTCCCCTTCTCTCCTCTCCACGTGAGCAGGCAGAGCCCACCAGCGCCCCCTACTGTGCCCACTCTTGCTGTTCTCCTCCACTCTCTCTCCCCATGAAGGAAGAGACCACTGGAGTTTGCATGCACCCTCCAATCAAAACAAGGCTGGTAGGTACCCTGGCAGGGAGAGGGGCCTGGCCAGGAGAGGTGAGGAGGGCAGCAGCCACCAAGTGCTGGCCCCATGGGGGTGAATGCCCCAGACCGCTAAAGGAGTCACGCTCACTGGTGCTCCATTCCAGGATGATGCAGAACTTGGAGACCAGCCAGCTCTGGTCACACTGGACACCCAGGTCTCTAGTCTTGTGTCTAGGTCTCAAGTTCAGGAAGGGTTTGTTTTCCTAGAGCTTTGATGAACTAGATGCTTTTGCAGAGAGAAGAATCTTAGTTACAATTCCATTGAAATAAAAATTTTTTAAACTTGTCTTTTCTTGCTGTTTATTAAGATAACAATATGAGCTTGACGACTTCAAAGGAGTCACCCATCATCCCAACTTGACACTTTTTTTTTCATTTTTGCATGTTTCCTTCTTATATTTATTCACATTCACTCATACTTTTATACAGTAAAGCCACAGTATCCATATCATCTCCTGTTTTTCTCTTCTCATTTATGGTTGTGTTTCTATCTGGCCACAACATTCTATATGACTTTGTATTGCACCAGATGAAAGGTCCACGTTCACCTAGCAGATTCTTCACTGCAGGATGTGCACTTCATCTCCAGCCTGTCACTCACTATTCGAGAGAACACATTAGCCTTGGTGTCAGGTATTTCATTTCCTTAGGCTGGGTTCAGTATTGCTGCATTGGCTTCGCTCCCTTATGCCCCCTTATGGTGTCCTCAGGAGAGTGAATACATTTTGTCACAGCCGAGCAAGCAGTGCAATGTGGGAATCTATTTCCTTATAGCGAGCAGGTATAAAAAAGTCTCTGAAGGTGTCAACTTTATGCTTCTTTAATAGCTGTAATAACCCTCTTTTTCCTTCTACTTCATGATGGTCTGAGAGTTTCATCGGTATGTTTCTTCTCCATGGCTGTTGGTCTCAGAACACCATGTTGACCCATTAGGCCATGGAGGAGAAGGTACCACCACCACCGGGCTCACCCTGAGTCCTCTCCCTGGCTGAAGGCATTTTGGGTCTCCTTTTTGGGTTTCGAGATGTTCAAAGAGACCAACAAGAGTTTGGGGGAGGGAAGTAGACTTCGCCTGGACATCTCAGAGAACATGGGCAAGGTCATTGTCATTGTCAGATTGGTCTGGACCTGCACCGCCCACTCAGAAAACCTTTGCAGATTTGAGTCTGGCTTAATGGGTTCTTGCTCTTCCCTACCTTAGCCTCCGTTAGCCTCGAGGGTATCAAGTGACTATCCCGGGTTCACATTCTGGCCACTCTCTATTACAGCGACCAGGTGCTGGGGCCTGGACTCACTAGCTCAGAAAGCCTTCCCTGTCTATACACTTGAGTGGGTGGACTCCTGGTTCACTCTGAGTAATAGAGGGAAACCTCAGGAGCCCACGTAGGCATGGGGGTCCCAGGTCTAGAGGCAAGATCCCAAGAGATGCAAAGGCTGCCTTGGGTGGGCACTGGTGGCCTCTGTGACTTGGCGTGCATTCATGGGCAGGGCTGCAGGTAGTTCCTGTGCCCCGAGGATTGCAGGTGGAGTCCTTTAGGCCAGCCTAGAGAATAAGCATCCCCCTCCTATTCCAAAGACAAAAGGATGGAGAGAACTCTTTGGCCATACGCTACTGCCCATCAGACCTTATCCACCCTGTTCACACCCACCCTGTGCTGCTGCCACCCAGTCCTGGCTCTTCGATCGCTGTGCCACGTCTCTAAAGGCCACAGTGGCAGGATTCCCACAGGCCTACCTGGGCTCCCCTCTGTTGC
Organism: Galemys pyrenaicus; assembly: GCA_019455555.1. Lineage (NCBI taxonomy): Eukaryota > Metazoa > Chordata > Mammalia > Eulipotyphla > Talpidae > Galemys > Galemys pyrenaicus. Next base: position 4,658,280 of record JAGFMF010012011.1, on the reverse strand, counting down.
TCAGAGTTTACCCCGAGCCCACCAACTAAAGTGTATAGACAAGGAATGCTTTCTGGACTGATGAGTCCAGCCCCTGGGTACTCCAGCCACTGATGGACAGTGGCCCAGAACGTGGCCCCTCGGAACTGTCTACTCCACGCCCCACACCTGGGCAGCAACCGCCAGCAGGTGGCCCTGGCCTGCCTCATTCTACACCCCGATCATGGCCTTTTGTGGATCAGGCATGTAGGGCCCAGTGAGCTGGGGGAGCCCGGGCTGACCGCAGTGAAGGGGGGAAGGCATGGGGCACCTCCAAACACGAGACTGCAGCCCATCACCCCCGCTGCCCCCGGGCCCTATGGGACAGTGTCGGGCACAGGTGCAGCCACGCAGAAACGATGCTCCTGAAGGAGCCTGTGTATGTTTCTTTCCACCAGCAGTGAAGCGTCTATGTATGTTCCCCCGAATCCTTCAGCCTGGTTTTAAAAGTGCGCTGCCAGAGATTTCAAAACTTTGTTTTCTGATCTGAAAGTAACACTCTTGTCTTTCTCTTTTTTGAAGATAAAAACATTCCCAGCTGATACAGTGACCCCGTTTCCCGATCCTTTCATTACAGGGCCACAGTTTACTGTAAGTAGACCTAGAAAACAGATCTGTGTTTTCAAACATTGTGCCCATGTGGCCTGCTTTTCTGTGGAATGCCAGACAGAAACACCCACAGCTGCTTTTGATCTCTGTGGGGTTGGGAGGAGCTGTGGTTTGGGGTCTGCATGTTTTGGTGATTTTATTTTATTGAGGTCAGCTTCACATACATAAAATGGAACACTGTAAGTAACTGTTCAGTGACATTTAATACATTTACAGCCTTCTAGCTATAATCTTTAGCTCCAGACATTTTTGGTATCCTCAGTGGAGAACCCATGCCCAATAATAGTGGCTCCCCAGTTCCCCCTCCCTCCAGCCCTGCTAACCACCAGTCTGGAGCCTGTCTGTCTGAACTGACCTAGTTTGGATAGTTCATGCACATGGATTCATAGAGCACGTGACTTTTTGTGCCTGGCTTTTTTCACATAGCATGATTTTGAGATTCTCTTCGAGGTTGACGCCTGCTGTAGTATGTGCCATGACTGTTTCTTTTTATGCTGGGATACTATTCCCTGGAATGTAAAAACCACAGTTATTGACTAGTCATTCACTGAGGGTATCTGAGTCATTTCCACCTTCTGGCTATTGTGAATAATGTTGCTATGAACGTACAATACATGAATTTGCTCAAATCCATGTTTTCAGTTCTCTGGAGGCTGGGTCTGTCTTGATAATGTTGCGATCTTAGGTGAGTCACTACCTCTCTGGGCAGCCAGTCTCCGCCTACTGAAAGTGGAAACAGCCATATGCATATCCTCATGTCTGGTGGAGGCAAGGATCCAAAGGGATCAAGAACTTAATCATACTTGGCCAACCACAGAACGTCCCACAAATGTCCACTGTGATTGTTGTTTCTCAAGGCTGTAGAGGCAGGTGGTGTAATTAACAGGAGCAGGTAGTCATGACAACCAGTTTTGTGTTACCACCTTTCTGTGTCACTAGGCAACTTATTTAAACTCTGCAAAAGGTTCACAGGTTTTTAACATTTAAATCCTGTAGTTTCTTCACCTGAAAAATAAGAGAGTCTGGATTTTCAGGCTTCTTTTTATCCACTCAGCTCTGGGAATGAAAGTATCTGAGCAGCTCACTGTGTTGGAGCAGAAGTGGGGAGCCCAGGGTCCCCTCCTCCTTTCCCTCAGTTCTTCTACCTCCCAAGAATCAGTTTGCAATTCCTGCAACCGAATGATCCCTAAGGCTCCTTCCAAATATGTTCTGACCAGTCCAAAGGTTCGGTGAGTGGGCTGTGAGGGGGCCCCACAAAGTACATTCTTATGAGCTGGATGGCAGCCATCACTGCAAGTGCCTTCAGCCACATGGAGAGGGAGGGAGGGAGGAAGCAGTATTTGATGCAGAGGTCAGAACAGGTGCCTAGAACAGTCCATGTCTAGTCTCTTGAGCTGCTTAGGCCTTGCCTTTTCAGAGCTGGAGGACAGAGAAAAGGAGCTGGGCCGGGCTGGTCAAGGCTACTGCCCCAACCTTCACCCAGCATGCAGTTTTACTAGACACAGTTCCCCAGCCAAAAGCTCCTGCTCCGCCTGCCTCAGCTGGCTATGGCGGGCACTCTGGCCTCCTGCCCAGCCTTGGCAGTGCCGCGAGATACCCAGGGAAGGCCTTCCTGAAAAGCTGGGGGCCAGGATGGAGCAGGAAGCCAATGTCAGGAACCACGCTGAGGGCTTTAAGATCTGGGCAAGAGTTACTGGAAGGCAGCTGGAGCAGGCAGAGGGAACAGCATGAACCAGAGTGCAGGAGCAGGAGGGACCTCCCACATTCAAGGGACAGAAAAGAAGGCCAGTGGGACCAGAATGCAGGGCGGAAGCAAGTGGGGCACGAGGGGAGCTGGGGGAAGAAGGCAAGGACAAACTCCAAAGGGGTAACACCTTGCTTGACCTTTGTCAGCTGCCGTAGGGACTCTGATCTGTCACCAAGTTAGATGGCAGGTCTTTGAAGGATGCCAAGCAGGATGGTGACAGTGCATTGGAATAGTAGTACATTGGAATAATCCCTGTGGTTGCAATGAGAGAAGAGTTGGGTGCAGGCAGAGTGGATTCTGGACATTGGTCTAGAAATTTAGGACAATAATTTAAGGAAGAGAGGGCAGAGTCCTTGACCCTGAGTGGTTTTGATGGTGGAGGTGGACAGAAGCGCACAATGGGGAGGTAATTAGGAAGTTGATAGGAAATTGGGTTGGATGAGGGAGCGGAAAGATCAAAAATGACTCCAGAATTCTGACTCGAAGAATGTAGATAGATGAGGAAATCTGCAAGAAGACTGGACTGGGAGAGATAATGAGCTTGCCTTTAAGTGTGATGCATTAGAACTGCCTTTGCAATATTTCAAAGAAAAGGTGGAAGAGGAAAAGGGAGGTGGATCTCCAAGTCTGTGACTCAGGAGAGAGGACTAGATTGGAGATAATAATTAGGGACTGACAGCATCCTAATTAAAATATGAGTATTTAGAGTTGAGATTTAATGATCTTAATAATTTCCACTGTTACTCCGAGGTCATTCTGAAATGAAGTTGGCTTTTTTTTTTTTTTCCACTTTGAGTGCATGGCAGTGAAGAATGCCATGATTGCTGTTTGTTCCACTGCCTCACTCCATGCTAAATTGGCAATTTTACCCACCATTGATTTTGTAGGATCAGTGTGAATTTCCCCTCTTTTTCCTATCAAAAGTGGCATCAAAAGCCCAACCTCCACCCATGTCACTGAAACGACAAAATAATTTCTTACCCCAGTTCTTGTTTCCAGAAGGATGGACTAAGTCATGCTTTCAAATGACAGGTTGACTTTCCTACCCATCTGCATGCATGTCTGTCGCAGGTGGTCTGAGGACTTTGCTGTGTGTTGGCCTCTTTCCAGGACCTTGGCTAATGGGGCAGCTGCCATTTGTAACATTCTATTTACAGTGGCAGAGGGAAAGAGGAAAGGTGACAAATCACATGCTGGCTCTTAAATTTTTCAAAGGAAATGAAACATGGTACCTCTGCCCACATTTCCTTGGCCATAGCAAGCCCATGGCCATTGCCTAGCTTCGGAGGGCTGGAATATGCAGTCCTAATGTGTGGCCGGAGAGCAGTGAGCCCAGGTGCCTGGTGAGCTGCACAAGTGACTGACAGCCAGCACCGTGGAAGTCCTCCATGGCAGGCAGCACATGCTAGATAAGTGTCTGCGGCTCCGGTTCTGGAGGTCGATTTCTCTGACATTGCTCCATCCCAGACTGGGCCAGTTCTCGCCCTGGAAGCAGGTGTAAAACAGAGGTTTGTATTTCTCACCAGCAGCCTCAGGACCCATCAAAGGATAAGCCTCTCTCTGTTGCTCAAGACAGATATGCCCTTACAGAAGCGCAACTCGACTTGGTATTTTCAGTGGTTTTCCAGTTTCTCTAGGAGGGATGACTCATCATATTGCTCATTTGTTGATCAGTGTTGCTTCATTAGAAAGCCATGTGATCAATTTTGCAGAATATAGGGCCAGGAACTTGTGTGAAAAATCACATTTTAAGTATATAGCTGGTATTAGTCAAAGGATAGCAAACAAACTAAAAGCACACATAGAAAAAATACTATGAGCAAATACATGAACACCAACAGTAAGGGATTATGGAGTTCATCATTTATCTACTTCTGGCTACCTTCTAAATTTTCTACGTTTTCTATAAAAATAAACATATCATGCTTTATAATGAAAACGACAAAAAGATCCTGTCCAAATGAGGCAATGGACTGAGTGTAATTCTGAAACTTTACCATCCAGAATAATCCAGAGGTCTTGTTAAAACACAGACTGCAGGACTTCATCCCCAGACATTCTTGGACCTTGGATAGGGCTGAGAATTTGTATTTTCACCAAGTTTCAAGAAAGTTTTGATGCCGCTGGTCCAGGGACCATACATTGCAAACCACTATTATGCTGATGAAAAGGCCAGTGATGGAGTCAGTTAACTCTGCTTCTAAATACTTGTTCTTTACCTTATTAACTGTGTGGCTTGGGAGGTTACTTAACCTCTCTGTGCCTCGCTTTGCTTTTCCATAAAATCAGTTCTGAGAGACACATTTTTTCATACCTTTTAGCATCTCTGAAATCAGAATGTTCATTACAGTACTAAGCATGACAAAGTGTGAGTAGTCACCTTTTTTTTCCTGTGGTGCAGGCAAAAATGGTACATCTTCCAAATGATGGCATCTAATATATCATGAAATATAATCTCTATCTTAGAAGATTGGTAGGAGGTAGTGAATGTAAAATGCTCAGCATAGTACCTAACACGATATGGTATCATTTAATAAATGGGAATTGATTTTAGCTACTAGTAAAAAAAATCACAGACACTATTTGTTCAAGCATAGGGAGCAGCTGACTGTGTGAAAATGGAACCCAAATTGAGATTGATTCCTCTTTTCTGTTTCCTCTCCAGGCAGATTTTAGAGACAGTAAATCACAGTGCTGTCCTGGCCAGTCTTCCCCACTGATTCCAACAGCGACCCTGAGGCCTTTGACAGAGACCAGCTCCCCAGTGCAAACCATCTACGCTACCCGGAAGCCGGTTTCTCTGGCAGCCAGGTGAGTGATGGATGACCAGGCCCTGGCAGGGACAGAAGCACCAAGGCAAAATGTAGTAGGTAACTCTGGGATGGTCTCATCTTGAGGGCATTAAAGAAGCGACCTGAGGTTGGTGAGGGGACAAGCTATGACTATTTGGGAAAAGAGCATCTAAGTCAGAGGAAACAGCCAGTGCTAGGGTTTCTTTCTTTTTTTTTTTCTTTTAAAGATTTTATTTATTTATGCATACACGAGCTGGGGTACAGGCCAGAGTTCAGGGAGGTGAGAGGATTCACCAGAGACAGAGAGGGGAACAGAACAGGCAGAACGACCGAAACACACTGCTAAGGGGAGCAGTGGGCACAGCAAGAGAGGTCTGCCACGCTGTGTGAGCCACCCACCCTGGCCGGCAGCAGGGATCAAACTCGGGCTTCAGTGGCTGCGGTCTGCTTCCTAGTGCTGCGTTGCTTAAACTACTGCGCCACCAGGGAGGCCCCCAGTGCTAAGGTTTCTTTGGTGGAGTGTATTGAGGCCAGATGGTGTCGGACCTTGTTGGCCATAGCAGAGACTTCTATTTCTACCTCAAATGCAATTATTTCAAAATAATTGGCTTAATAATACTTGGTTATGTTTTAGAAGATGTGTACTTCCCGTGTGTGTGCAGGTTTATACAGTAGAGACAGGTTCTATTAATAGGCAACTGAAGCTGAGGACCAAGAAGTCAGAGGTAACCTCTCAAAGCAGCCAATTTTAACTTCACTCTGTTTTGTGTGTTGAAGCATGGAGGGGAACTCTGGGTGAAATTGCAATACGTTTTAAAGAACTCTAGCCACTGGACATCTTCCCATTCGTTCAAAAGACTTACTGAGTGGTTGCTATGTACCAGATCCCGTGTTGTTCTCTGGGGTTTCAGAGATGAATGACATGTGTATGGCCAGTTCTCTGATGAGCGGACCCTTGAGGAACTCTCAGTCTGATGGAAGAAAGCCTTAGACAGGCAGACAGTTTCAAGCTGCTGTAATGCTAGCAAATTCCAGGGGTCCTTAGGAGCCTGCAAGGGAAAGTCAGGAACTGAGGTCAAGAAAGAATCTGGGTCAGAATATTCCTGACCATTTCTGGCTTGTGATATGTAATTTGAATCCATTTTTTGCTCAAATTCTTAAAATTCTTTTATGGAAAGAAAGGAAGGAGGGAGGAAAGGGAGGGAGGGAGGGTCTAGGAGATAAACTTCAGCTGAATCTGCTCTAACAGTTTTGGGGGGCGTTATCTCACCCTTCTGTCACCTGCTCTTTTTCAGTGCCGAGACGCTCCGGCAAGAACTAGAGAGAGAGAAAATGATGAAAAGACTGTTGATGACCGAACTGTGAAATTCTTCCCTCGTTGCCTGGAGGATGGCACGGTGCCTTCTGTCCGTTTTCTTTCTTCGGGCTTTGCGTGCTTACTCTAGCACAACATACAAATGCGTGTGCTCTGTTTGCCCGGTCTCCATGGTTAGTTGAAGCCAACTTGTGGCTTGACTTTTATTGGAAACGCTATTTTATGTCTCCTGAGTATTAGAGGTTTTCTACTGCTCATTGTAGTTGAGAAGAATTTGGTACGCCTAGGAGAAGAATATGGGGAAATGGGGATTCCTTTTCAGAAGTACCTGTGTGTGTATATGTTAATGACCACAGGGGTTAACATGGCATGGAATCCTTTACCATCAATCTCAACCATGATTTTGTATGACTGAAACTAGCACCAAGCTTTGTTTGTTAAAGAGTCATTTTTAATGAGAGAATAATTCCTTACTGCTGATTTTTTTCATTTACACTGGTAAATACACAGATCTTGAAATGTCCTTAACATTCATTTTTATTCAAACACGAGTAGTGAACTAAAAAAGAAAGTTGTAATCACCAGGACTGAAAGTACTTCAGCTTCACTTGAAATATAATTTAACTTGTGAATTTGTTAGATACAATTTTATTTGGGATAAACAGAATTCATCGTTGAACTCAAAGTATGGCTTCAGCTGTCTAAAAAAATCCTTCCAAGGTTAAAAGGATTCAATATCAAGATTCATTTGGATGTTCCATATGGAAAATTATTTCTAAAGTTGATCAATTCATGTCCTGTTGATAGAAACTTGACCAGAAGAAACTTTGCTCTCTTTTTATATTGTTTCAAGAAATGTGTTTTTAAATTTTTATTATGCACTTGAACAACTTTGCAGGTATAAAGAAACCCCCTGAAATCACACACTGTCCCTTTAAATTGTTTCCCAAGCTTTCTCAATATAGCCCCCTTTTTACATAGCTCTGGCCAGTTAGTTGTTCTTCATCTAACACATACCCCTCTGATCAGCACAGATCCTACACTCACCACTTTAAATGTCTTTGTATCCATGTAACTCGATTAACCTCACCTCTTCCCATTATAAGACATTTGCATTATATCCAAGTTTTCACTCTTATAAATAGTGCTGCTATGAATGTCTTTGTAAAAACAAAAACAAAAAATATTGACCCTTCATTTGGATTTTTCCCTTTGGAATATCTCCAAAGAAGGATTACAAGGTCAAAGAGCATGAACTATTTTATAGCTCTTGTTTCATATTGTCAGATTGCTTTCTAGAAAGATCCAATCTCTGGGTTGGAAGGACCTTAAAGGTCATTTAGTTCAACCCCCTATGCCCTCTGAATGCTTGAATCCCCTCCACAATTTATGATGCCACCAGCAATGTATAAGCATTTCTATTTACCAACAGCTCTGCCGGTATTGGGTTTTGCCATTTTTATTTATTTTTGCTAGTTTGATAGATGTGTATAGTTGTTCTTGAAAGGTTGTTTTACTTCATCAGTTGCTAACAAGGCTGAGCACTTTTCCAAGTGATGATTTACTAGCTGTATTCCTTTGTGTGTAAAATGTCCATCCATTTCTTATGCCACTTGTTAAGTGGAATTGATCTCATATATTTGTATCAGAACTGTATTTTTATGTTGTATTGTATAGTTTGCTCTCCTGTCCCTATCCTTAAAACTGAATGGTGCCAATAATTTGATACTAATGATTATTAAAAAAAAAAGTAATGCCTCATTTACTAGCATTATTGTGAAATGAGGCAGGTAAGCAAACAGATAACAGAGGATTAACCCTTTAAGTGCTGAATCTTTAAAATTTTAATATTTTTTGAGGGAAATCTTTCTAAAATGTATTACACACTTCCCTGCCTTAGTAAACAGAGTATTCTGGAGAGTATTTAACCTTTTCTTAATGAGTCACGGTCATCGTTATGAACATCAGTCCCTTTTGTACCTTGGTGTGGTGCAGTGATTGTCATCAGGAGCTTTCAAAATATGTGGGGCTCAGCTTTGCCTCTCACAGGCCCATCTGCTCTTCTCAGTGGTGGTGTTTACTGCCATCTGCCGTCGGTGAAGCCATCTTAGGACAGCGGTGGCATTTGGGACCTTTTACCCCAAGCTCCATGACCCCTGCCTGTACTTTTAAGTCAACTTTAGCTGTTCTTAATCTCGTGCACATGATACAAAGTGTATTCCTGTACAATCTGGAGGCAATATCTGTGTCAGGGCTCTCGCCTTTTGCCAACCCAACCCTCGCCTCCTGCTCCAACCTGCTTCCTGAGTCTCTTGCTCTTTGGTGGGCAAACTGAAGTTTTCTTGGGGAAGCTAGGAAACACAGTGTTCCACATGTGTCGGGTTGACTTTGCTTCTTAAGAGGGTGCATGGGCTTTTGACTGCTGTTTCAGGGGGCGTTGAGCCCCCTGCTTCTTCCCCACTTCCCTCTGGGTTCACAGGTATTTTAGAAGGTGGATGTCACTGGAAGTCTGATATCAGCCTGGCTGTTACTGTATATGAAAACCCAGTACCTTTGGCAGCTCTACTCTAACCAGTAAAATCGAGAGGATTCCATGGTTTTGGCAGTTGTCCTGGTTATTTGGCTATTTAAATGTCTGATGGGTACTCGGCATGGTGACCTGAGGAGATGACATTGTGTGGGGTGCGTTCAACAAGGACAAACATGATTTGCTTCAATCACTTCACCTTTTTTTATATACTTAAAACCCAAACAAAAGCACCATAAGAGCACACAACCTACACATTATTGGGGGTTGGGGGAGTCAGCTTGTAACATAATTATTCCACAGGAAGGATTGCCAGTTGTGAGCCAGACTCCTGGTGAGCTTGGGGGGTCCCTGCAAGGGGCCTGGAAATCCTGACCCCCTGGGGATTATGCAGAGTATAGACTGAAAGGGGAGACTTATGTTTGAAGAGTTTAATAATAAGCCCTACAGCATTCAAAAGAGCTCACCTGAATGCACCCCAAATTTTATAGTTCCCAAATAGCACAGGAATATTCTCATATCATCTTTACCTTTTCTTCACCAACTCAAAGATCACAACTTTTTTTAAAAATTGAAATAAAATCCACCATTATAACTATTTTAAAGTGTACAATTCAGTGGTTTTCAGTATATTCCAGTATCGGGTAATACTACCAATACCTAATTCCAGGCCGTTTTCATCCATTCCAAAAAGAAACTCCATATCTAAAATCACTACCAGTTCTCCCCTCACCCTACCCCTCAGCAACCACTAATCTACTTTCTGTCTCTGGATTTCTGTCTATAGATTTGTCTATTCTGGACATTTCATACAAATGGAATCATACAACATGTGGTCCTTTTGTGACCAGCTTTTTTTCATTTAACACAATGTTTTCAAGATTCATCCATGTTGTAACATGTATCAGAACTTCATTCCTGTTCATGGCTAAATAATATTCCATTGTTTGGATTGTTTATGTTTGGTTGATTCACTCATCAACTGATAGACATTTGGGTTGCTTACACTTTTTGGCTACTATCAATAATATAAACATTTGTGTACAAGTTTCTGTGTCAAGACATGGTTTTGATTTTCTTGGGTATATAAATGAAGTTGGAATAGAGGGGTCATGTGGCAAGTCTATGTTTAATTTTTTTTGAGAAATTGCCAAGATCACAGTTTTTATTCTTAACCTATCAAAAGTGAAAAGAAAATCACATATTAGGCAGACAGAGGCATGAGCAAATCTGTTACTGGTCAGGTACCCAATACAGCACTGACTTGAGGGGTAGGAGTTAATAACAGAAAAAGTTGTTTTTTAAAAATCATTTTGATGTGAGAAGAGAAAATAAATTTGCTGTCTTTCTTTTAAAAATGAAAAGGGAATGCAGCTCATATTCACCTCTAAATTTTTGTTTGAAATAAAGCAGGTCTTACTTGACTTACTTAGGTCATAGTGATCAGGGAAATTTCTTGCCTAGATGTGCACAAAGGCGAAAATCACAGTGTTTCTTGGTCAATCAGTGGATTCACAGAGTGAATCTTACAGAGTGAGAGCAGAAGATCTCTGCAAAACCTGGGATGTAGGGATATATGCTGAGGATGTGAGCAAGTCTCCCTCTAGGGCTAAATCTTGTAAGAAAACACAGAGAATAAGAAAATCTCCTAAGGTAACTTAAGTGGATGGGGGATAACCATGAAAATATGCCATGTTCCTAGGGAACTGGAAACTAAAGTGGGTTTGAAAACCTTGGAAAGGCACAGAGACTCTGAGTGACGTGTGAAAGCAATGGGTATCCTCGCTGATAAACCCATACATCATAACATTTATGCCAGCACCTCACAGGATCCTCACACTACCCTGAAACCCATCACGGACCCCAGGTCCTTGATGATACACAGGTAATTGAAACGCACAGATTATTTGCCAACTTCATTTTACGTGTGGTTTCAAATCTTCCTCTGTCACCTCCCTCTCACTCCCTGGGTATTCTCTGCTAAAAATACAATAAAATTTAAAAGTTGACATGGTTTTATTAGAGTCATTTACTAGAAGAATAACCTAGTCTTCATTTCCCTTTTATCTGATCCCATCATTTTTAATTGTAGTAATTGAAAGGAAAGAAATGAGAGGAAAGTAACAGCTGAGATTCCCAAGCCACAGAATCAATACTGAAATCAGAAGTCCAATGCTTGCTTTTTTTTTTTTTTGAAAAACATTTAATCCACTTTAAGCTATCTCTACCTTTCCTGGTGTGCAGGAAGAGAAGAAAAGAAAGGCATTTCAATTTTTAAGAAGGGACTTAAGGATGACACTTTTAACAGATTTTTAATTTTTTTGTATATTAGAATATTTTGCATTGCAAAGCTATGTTTTTTGAAAAGAAGTCCTGATTTGTAATTATAGGACATCTTTTTCAAGCAATAAATATGATCTATTTCTTGCAATAACGGGTGTTTGGAGACCAAATGTAGCTCAAGCTTTTCATGTCTTACCCCTCATTAACTGTCAGGATAAAGTCACTGTCTGCATCCAATGATACCCAATAGCAACACTTGACTGCTGGGTCCTTTAGCACTTCTCACTGTTTCAACAGCAGTACCTTGCTTCCCTTCTCAGTGCCACCCCCCCCCCCAAATTGTGATCACTGACTTCCTTTTGGATATTTGTATTTCATAATCTTATGCATATTCATTCATGCCATGCACATGCTGAACGCTGTTAACCCTTCCTCTGTCATTCTACCTGATCTTCGCTGCCTTCCTGGACATTACCGACCTCCCAACCAGTCCAACTTCTGGGCCTCTATCTGAAACCTCCATGCATCTCTGCCTCCATAATTATTTTATTCTACAACACAATAAAAAGAAACACAAAGAGCAGGCTAAACATCTGGCTCTGCGATACCAGCATAGAAGAAATTGTGTCTATGTTTTCTAAAGGACAACAGCTTAGCAGTTGACTGTGTTCTCACTCCAAACCATTTTTTAAAAGAACTCCAGAGGCCCTTCCTGGTGGTTGCAAGGGGTTAAATCGCAGCACTATGAAGTTATCTGCAGCCACTGCGGCATGAGTTCTGATCTCCAGCCAGGGAGGTGACCCACATGGTGCAGCAGACCTCTCCTGTCTCACCTACTGCCCCTCAGCAGTGTATTTCAGGGGATCTGCCTTTTCTGCTCCCTACTCTGTCTCTGGTGAATCCTTTCACACACAGCGCCCCCTTCTCCCCTGCCCCGGGCCTGCACCCCAGCTCTTTATGCATAAATAAATAAATCTGAAACAAACAAACAAAAAAACCTCCAGGACCCAACAAGTAGTAAGTGCTTGATGGAATAAATGGGTGGCTGGATAAACAAATGAAAGCGAAATACACACCCAAGGCCATCACAATGGCATGGGCCTCTGAGGTCTACGCTGGGCTGGCTATAAGGGAACAGAATAAACCAGTTGCCATTTTTGCAGGGGGCAGGCGATGCAAGGTTACCTACAGCCTCTGCTGCTTACACACTTCAAAAATCTGAAGAGGAAGCAGGTGAATCCAGTCTAAAACACTGAGTTCTAGTTTCCCTCTGGCTCTAAGCTACTCGATCTAAGTGCGTCAGTTTACCTATCTATATAGTGACGACCTAACTTTTTAACTTTTTCCTGTGATGATCCCAAGACATAGTAGGTAGAGTAAGTACTTTATATAACCCAAAAGTGATGACACAAGGTGGAGGAGGCAGCAATTATGACAACGTGTGTCAGGAGAGCCCTTCTTAAGTGTGAGCACCCCTAAATTTGGACGTGCACTGGGGTCTCCTGGGGACCCTGGTGACATGCAGATCCTGAACACAGCCTAAAGTGGGACCTGAGATTAGTGGTGCTAACAAGCTCTCTGGCGAGGCCGGTGCTGCTGGTGACCCTCTAACCACACTCTTAGTAGCAAGGGTCTACAAAGAATCAAAATCCGGGGGACGCGGGAGGCGGGGAGAGGAGGCCAACGGGGCGGGGTAAGGGCGTTGGGACCCTGGAAGAAAGGACGCGGACGGGAAGTCGCAGGGAAGGAGTCGGGGCGGGGAGGAGAAGCGGCTAGCGGACCAGCGAAGCGCGGGGGCCCGAGCGAGGATGCGCAGACCGACGCCGGGGTGCGGGCTGCTCCGCGGCTGCGCGGGCTGCGGGGTCTGCGGGCCGCGCATGCTGGCTCGGCGGCGGCGCAGTCTCGGCCCCGCGCGCGCGGCGCCCCCGCTGCGGCGGGAGCGGCCTGGCTGCGGGATCCGTGCTCAGCGATGGTGCTGCCACCCCGGCAGTGCCCAGGGTCCTGGGCGCCGCTGCTCTGGCTGCTGCTCTCCGGGCCTGCCGCCTGCGCCGCCAGTCCCGCGGACGACGGCGCGGGCCCAGGGGGCCGGGGACCCCGGGGCCACGCGCGGGGGGACGCGGGCGCCGAGGAAGCGGTGCCGCGCCACGACTCCTCCTACGGAACCTTTGCCGGCGAGTTCTACGACCTGCGCTACCTTTCCGAGGAGGGTGAGGCTGCGGGAGGTGGAGGGACCGCGGGGGCGGAGACAAGGGACTTGGGGGGCCGCAGCGGCGACGGGAGCGGGACTGGGGTGTGGGCTGGTAAGGCTGAAAATCGAGCATAGTCGAGACCACGATAGGGAGCGTATGGCTCAGACGCCCTTCCTCTGGAAGAGGGGCCCGAAGGCTGTCAGCATCTTCCGCGGACCGCGCACCGCCAGCTTTACTGGTGGGGGGGACCCAAGCCGGGGGAGGGGGTGGTCAGTCAAATCTGCCGGGCTGCGGACTGGCGGGGCCCAGCCGTGGCTCCCCCTGGCATCTGTATCTTGCCTCTACCCAGATGAGGGTAGGATAAGAGGTGGTAGGCAGTAGCCTGTGGTGTGTGAGATCGGGCAGCTGGTGAGAAGCAGACATCCCAATTTGAAAAGACGTTCCCTTATTTCCTCCCAGTCGATACTGACCTACTTTTGCAGTGACCCCGAGCACCAGCCTTTTCAGCGCTCTGCTCTGCTCACAGCTCTGCTGTCAGGGCGCTTCCACCATGTCCCCACTTCCACCCCTCTTGCCTTCTGTCACTGCACATGTTATGGTCCACCATTGTTGGGGCCTGCTGGGCCCAGAGACTGGGGAGGGGGAGGTGTCAGCCTCAGAACTCCCTGCAGAGCTGCTTCAGTAAGCTCTGTTCAGAAGGACGGAAATTGGCCTGTTCTGCCTGTTCTGCGAATTTCCATTTTCTCCTGCTAAGAGGAGTATCCAAGATTCAAATTGGGTGTTGAAATGGTGTGTGCCCCAGCATTCAGTATGATGCTGAGTATATAGGATTAGTGTTCAGCTGCATGCGCAAACAGACGTTAATGGCTTAAATAGAAGTTTTTCTGTCATGTAAAGAAATCCAGAAGTAGATAGTCCAGAATGGGTTTTGAAGGCTCCTGCTCATTAGAGACACTGGGTCTTGGGTATTCGATTTCTTCACAATTCTTAGCATGTCACTTCAGGGTCCAAGATAGCTGCTTGATCCCCAGCCATTACATTCATTCTCCAGACAGTGGGAAAGAGGAGGTGGGAAGGAGAACTTTGTTGACTGTTTTCAAGGGAGAGTATTATAACAGTTCTACTTACACTTTATTGGCACAGCTAATCCATGTCATCACCATTAGGAAAAAAGGAGACTGGGAAATGTAGCCTTTTTGCTGGGAAATGATATGCCCAGTTCAAAAATCAAAATTATTATATGAAGAACAGTGGACAGACAGATTTGGGGAAATATATTAGTTGGATAGTGACTCAAGTGCTGGAACAGAAACCCCAGTGTATAGTACCTTAAATAAGATTGTTTATTTTTCTCACACTACTGGTTGGAGCAGGTGGGACAACTCTGTTCCATAAGATCATTCAGGTACCCAGGTTCCTCCCATCTTGTCTCACCATCCTTTAAGAATTTGTCCACATCTGTGTGGTTGAAGTTAGGTTGTTTTCATATTCTTGTTCAAGCTTAGGGGAAGGAGAAATGGAGGACATTCAAGACAAGCATTTAGCTGAACTTGCACACATCACTGCTGCTTACATTCCTATAATAAGAGCAAAATCACATGACCTAGCTGCAAGGGAGGCTGGGAAAGGTAGTTTTCTAGCTACGCACCCATGTGCACAGAGAGGAGAGAATGGGTGCTGGGAGTATTACATGCAGAAATAGCATCTGTCACTCTGGGAAAGAATAAACACTGCAGAGACCTTTTGTTTCTGAAAGAATCTAATACATATTTATTCTGTTTTCATCAGCCTAGCACACTCTCAGGTGACTCAAACAAAGGACACGAGAATTTATATTCTCACTGGGTACAAGAGTCTAACAGAGAACATGCTCGAGATATTATATGTTAGGGCCTCCCTGGTGGCACAAGGGGTTGGGTGCTGCACTGTGGGGCTTCCACAGCCACTGCAGTGTGAGTTTGATCCCTGGTCAGGGAGGTGACCCAATGGCACAGCAGACCTCTCCTGCCTTGCCCACTGCTCCCTTCAGCAGTATATTCCAGTCAATCTGCCTGTTCTGCTCCCTACTGTGTCTCTGGTGACTCCTCTACTCCCCACCCCCATGCCTGTGGCCTGTACTCCAGCTCTTGTATGCATAAGTAAATAAAATCTTTTAAAAAAGGATATTATACATTAGTTTGCACAAACAGAGGGTGTGCAGGTAGTTGTAGAGTCCAGTTTTATGGACATCCAGTGCCTGCAGCTATAAGGAAGGCTTTATATTGCTGAGGGGACCAGGGAAGAGGTGTTCAGTTGAGGTGACCCCACAGGGGAGCAGGGCATGCAGTCTGTGTACAAACCCCTAATTTGTCTGCTATGGTTATAACCTGCTCCTGATGAAGCTTCAACTCGTATCTGGTATTTTTTTCCTATTGCAGTCATCTCTTTACTCCTCTCATTTGTTCCCCTGACCTTGCACTGTTCATACTTCTCTCTGTCCGTCTCACTCATCCCCAGATACCGATCTTGCAGCCATCTGCTGGGTGCTAGTGGGGACATTTGTGGGGTGGAGCTCTCATGGACAACACTTTGAATGAATTCAGTGGAGAGGGAAGGAGGAATTTTGGTTTTGAAGGCAGCAGTAAATGAAGAGATGGAAATAGTGCCTTTAAGTATTCATTCTTTCCATCAGTAGAAATGGGGTTGTCTTTTTCTAGTGATTGGGCTGTGTGTTTCCCCTGTACAGTGCATACCCTTTGCAGATTCATGGTAGTCAAGAAACTGAATTTGTCCTGAAAACATAGCCTGGTATTAGAAATCAGAAAAACAACGTATTAAAAAAATGGGAGTGGGAATGCAGAATTCACTGAACCTATGGGAACCCCTACTGACCATTACCCACTCTGTCCAGAGATTATCCATGACCATATTTCCCAAGACCCCCAAAGCTAGAGGCTGAGGATTACACACTGCCTGTAATCTCCTCCTAATATGATCCTTTTAAAATTTAAATGATGGCCTCTCTGGTGGCGCAGTGGGATAAGCAACGTACTATGAAGCAAACTGCAACCACTGCAGCATGAGTTTGACCCCTGCTGCTGGCCAGGGAGGGGACCCACATGCCACGGCAGACCTCTCCTGCCTCACCTGCTGCTGCCCTCAGCAGTATGTTTTGGTCAGTCTGCCTGTTCTGCTCCCCACTCTGGTGAATCCTTTCACCTCCCGCGACTCTGCCCCTGTACCCCAGCTCTTGTGTGCATAAATAAATATTTAAAAAAAATAAAATTTAAATGATGTTTTTATTTAGCTATTCTAGTTTCTTGAATTCACATTTACCCTATATTTCTTATTATAACACCCCAGCTCAAATAGCACTTCTTTCAGGGAGTCTCCCTGGTTTCCTCCTTCTTCTGCCCCCTGGCAAGGATATTTTCCCACAGTGCACTGTCTAACCCTACCATGACCCTTTTTGTTCTCTATGATCAGGAGTTTGGATAAGACTTTAGTGCTGGAATCCTACCATATAGACCTCTTCCTCTTGAGGTTCTCAACCCAGAATTTTTATATTCAAACAGAAGAGTGTAATACAGATTACCACATGATTACAGGCAAATATCCTATTTTGAAGGTTTTCTAAATAAAACTGAGTTGTGTGTTAGCTTCAGGTTAACTTCCAGGAGAAGGCTTCTGATCCCTGCTGCTGAGATGTGCAGGCCAGGTCTGAGGAACAGACCCTGAGTCTTCCCAGCCAACCTGTTGGAGGGTGCTAACTCTGTCCTGGGGACAAGCCCTGCCTAGGAAGGAAAAGAGGGTAGCCTATTCATGGTTGTTTATCTTTAAGGCATAGATATCCGACCACTACTAAAACATACCCTAGTTAATGAGTATTTGACCCAGCAATTCTGCCAGCAGTTTTTCTTGTCTTGGGAAAGAGAAATCAACTAGAAAATTAAGTATCTCTTGTGTTGCAGGAATATTTGAAAAATTAGTTTATCATTTCATACAATATAACAATTATTGGAACAGTTTACAGAGCAGAGAAGAGGGAGAAAAGGTTTTGGGCTCCAAGCCATTACTATTTGGTCTTAAGTTTTTATTTTAGAGAAAAAGAAAAACTATCACAAAGTAGAAAGTGGAGGAAAGGAACAAGCCAAACAGACAAAAACAGACAAAAAAAAAAAGAAAAATTTGGGAATGGACAAAGCTAAGGGGGGAAGAAGCTGGCCATGCCTGGATGGTTCAAACCATACATCTCAAGGCTGAGGATGACAGTTCAGGGTAGAGGAGGCCAGAAAAGATTTTTAAACATTGATGTCAGCAGATCAGATTTCTGTTTTAGAAAGATGACATGTGACAGAAGAAGGGGGAGCGAGGGGGGAATCAAACAGTAGGTAGTAGAGGCGCCAAAAGGTGGGTACAGATGTCTCAGGTAGGAATAATAAGTGAATGAAAGTACCAAGTGGAGAAATGCAGGACTGAGGTTCCCAACGGGAACATCACAGGTGGATAGTGGGATTCCTCACTGAGAAAATAAGGAGGCGCAACATTGGTGAGGTAGAGGAACTGTGTTAAACAGAAGGAATGGATTTTCTTGCGGAATATCCAGATAGATACCCCTGGAGGCAGTTGTTGGGCTTAACATAAGAAGTGCCAAAAATTATGAAGATGGAGAAGAATAGAATGACACTAAAGAAAATAGGAGGAAACAATAATGAAGATTAAAACCAAATTTAATGAAATAGAAATTATGTACTGGGTAAAGAGGGTCAAACAGCCAAAAGTGAGTCTTTGAAAATGTCAATTACGTGGTTAAGTGTATTGGTCAGGGTTCTGTAGAGAAACAGATCTAATAGGGTGTGTGTGTGTGTGTGTGTGTGTGGGTGGGTGGGTGGGTGGATGGGTGGGTGGATGGATGGATGGGTGGGCACACAAAACTTAAGGGGCAAGTCATGGTCCATACTGATAAAAGAGACAATCAGGCTAAATATTGCCATAACAATATAGCTTTCAAATAACATAAAACAGTAACTGATGGGAACTTGTAGAGAAATAGAAAATCAACATTTGTCATTGAATGTAACATTCTTAGAACTAAAAAATTGAGCAGAATTTAAAAGAGAAGACATATGATTTGAATACATAGGTAATACTTTCAAATACAGTACCCATAAATAGAGAGTCATATTCTTTTGGAATATACAAGAAAGATCTGCTAAAATTGACCATGTGCAGAAAAGAAGGAAGTCATTAAATTACAAATAATCTACATAACATGTTTTCTGACTATACTGCGGTAATTGTTGAAATTAACAAAAATGTAGGGGGAAATCACCTGTGTCTGGAAAGGAAAAACAAAACAACAATATGGAATAACCCATGAGGTAAAAAGAAAGTCTTAAGGAAAACTAAGATGCCTTTACAGTGACCACCAATGCATTGCCCATCAAGAGCTTAGAGGAAAATTTATGGTTTTGAGTATATTTATCAGGAAATAAGGAAGATAGAAAACAAGTGATCTAAGCATTCAACTCAAAATAAAAATAATACAGAACTGCATGATAAATGAAATGGAAAATATACAAATGAGACGTCTACCCAAGCCAAAAACTGGTGTGTGGAATACTGTTCACGCAGGAGTCATGGCAAGTTTCACATTTAGATATGTGGGTAATTTTACACACCAAAATACGTTTTCTAGAAAATTGTAGAGTGGATATGAAACAGACCCCATTGAATATTATCCTCTAGCCTTCAAAGTGATAACTGCCAGTGGGCTATAGTCTTGAAAATCACAGTGTATTAGCATTCAAAGATTAATCCACTTGGTTTGTATCAATCAAGGTCCAGTCAGACAGACAGAAACTACTAGCTTTATAAACACAGCCAACCAGGTTGCTGCCTGCATAGGAGGTGGGGCACTAGAGAAGCAGAAAAGAAGCCCATGAGAGCCACTGCAGGAGCAGCTACCTAGGGATGCAAAGAGAAGGACTTGAGGTTATGAGAACCTAGAGGCTCAGACAAGGGACTCCATAACCCCTCCTTCCCCAGAACTGCAACCCATCCTCTGAGAATGGGGACAGTGGGACTCCACCCGCTACTAGAAACATAGTGGAAACTCAAAGCAACTGTCGTTGTCAGGATGAAAGGGAACCGCTGGGCCCTTGCTTGTTGGAACAGCAATCCAACAGGAAGGAACAGTCTTCCTTCCCTCCTCTTGCCTTCCAGCCTCTGGTGTTTCCTGTTGGCAGAGCCTACGCTGGAAGAGGAGATAATGTGGTTTCAAGCGCCCAGCCCATCATAGAGCTGCCCTACAAGACTGGCTCGTCACAAAAATAAGAGCTTAACTACTGAAGCATGGCTCAAACTTATTTTATTCCAAATAGATAGTTTAATTTTAGGGGGCAATTGTAATATTACTCTGCCTATATTTTGTACCAACCCCAGTGGGTGTCCAATTCCAGCACCTATGATGCAGAGTTAGAAAGGACCTTACAAGTTAAAGGGCACAATTGGCTAAACTGTCCTCACTGCAAACTAACTGGTTCCAAATCTGGGAGCTTCCTACCTCAGGTTCTATAGCTACCAGCTACTTCCTCAGGTTCCATAATTCACCAGAACATCTCACAGAACTCAGGACAGTGCTATACTTAGCCTGAGTTGTTTTACAAAGGAGTTAACTCAGGAATGGCCAGTGAAGACACACAGAATGAGGTTGGGAGCTCCGGAGTGCAGTTTCCATGCCCTCTCCTCGTGGCATCAGGAACGTCACCTTCTTGGCACATCGGTGTGTTCACCAACCAGAAATCTGCACTGCGTTTCTGTGTCTAGCATTTTTACTGGGGTTTTATTATGCAGGCATGATTGATTTACTCATGGGCCAAATAATTGAACTCAATCTCTTGAACCCCACCTCCTCCCCAGAGGTGGGGGTAACTCAGAGCCCTATCTTCTAATCATGTAGTTGGTCCATGTGGGACTAGCCCCCATCGGAGTCATCTCAGCATCAATGTAAGTGTAATCCCAGGGCTTATGAATAACAAAGGCAGTTCTTTTGGGAAATTCCCAAGGATTTAGGTTGTTGCTCCTAGAAACCAGCCACAAAGGCCAGTCACATTCTTTGCTATTCAACGTCTTACAAAGCAAAAAGAAAATGTTACTACTCATGGATGCCCAAATGGACTTGACAACACAAGTTCTTATTCCAAGTATTAGAACCGTATCAGAAGAAATGAGTGCTAGAAAATTTCTGAGAAATAAATCATTTGCCATCACTAATAAACTAATTTGGTACATTTATAAATGAATTTAACCCAAAATGGATATTTATTTGGGGCTTAGAAATCTGTTCTTACAGAGACAGTCCTACCTAGTGAAAATCGGTTCTATATCCAGTTTACAAAACTTAACAGTCATAATCTAGTAGTAATAATAACTGACTTTTATTGAGTTGGAAATCTTATATGCCAATACATTATTCTAGAAGCTAGGAAGAGCTAAGGAAAATAAGTTTGAAAAAATGGAGAAAGATGGGAAAACTTATTCAGAGGAACATTAAAACAGATTGTCAGTCACCATAAGAATCTATAAAACAAAGAAGTAAGGAGTCATTGTAATTTGATAAAAATTGGCCTCAGCATTGTGGTGAGAAATAAGAGGGAGAACACACATCAACAGCTGCTCAACAAAGATTAAGGGAAAAGCAAAAAAACTCATCTAATGCAGGCCTCAGCCTTTGATAAGTCAATATAGTGCTTAATATAAAATAAATTTAAAACTAGAGAAGGTATGCATTTGACCCAATTACTTGAAGGTGATGAAAAATTGGGCCTTTCTTTTAGTGTGTGAGCAAGGAGATAGGTAAAAGAAGTGAGCTGTGCAGAGCACAAAGGTGTGGGGCAGGAATGTGAGACCCAGTGACTTTTTTATAAAGTGTGATATAATGAGACAAGATGAACAAAACCTTATTTTAAAGCTATTACAAAGGAAAACTTCAAAATAATGGCAATAGGAAATAGTATCATTTAAAAAGTATATTTATAGTACCTAATCACATGGTGATTCTTACACATTTGACAATCATTTATTCAATGTCCAGTGCCAAATACTGTGTGGGGCAGAGAAAATACAACGTGGATCACACATGGTTCCTGAGTGTGTGGAATAAACAGCCTTGGAGGAGAATTATTTGTCACAAACTGTAAGAACAATACAGGCATATACTGTCAATATTGATGTTGAGTTATCTGGAAAGATACACAGCTATTAGGAACGTGTTTTAAGAATTGACTGAGGCATGAAAATATTCTGTACATCTTAATGAAAAAACAGAAACTCAGAGAAATGAGAAAATCCTATTATCGTGTATATAAATGGGAAAACTCTGCTATTATATACAAAATCCAGGTATTTCTCTTAGTACATATTTGTTGTGTTCAAATTGTGATTTTCCAGATTCCCAGGGAACAATGTGAGCCAGTGGTTATTTGACACTATGTTCCTTCTTAGCGCCTCAGTCTCCTTGCCTGTAAAATGCGGAAAAAAGCATTCTCAGTTAACACTTAACTGAGAATGTATGTATATCCTTTCATAAAGAGGGTGATCATATTTCAATAAAACCCTTTTCCGAGACTCTGAGCATTTCTGGACATATGTGATTAAAAAAAAATATTGTCAATGCACTAAAAAAATACTTCACTGGAGAAGTTGCTGCTGAATTTTCTAACCATTATTTCTTCTGACTGCCCAGGTTATCCTTTCCCTACTGCTCCTCCTGTGGATCCATTTGCCAAAATCAAAGTGGATGACTGCGGAAAAACCAAGGGATGCTTTAGGTTGGTAGATCTTCAAGTTGGATGACTTTAAGGCTAACACATTGGTTTTCTTCTCAAGGTAGTATTTAAATCGCATGCTTGTCATTCTAATCACAGACCTGTGCCCCCTCATAGTCCAGCAAGTGTGTTCCCCTTTCTGGTTGCCTTCCCAGAGCTCAGTCTTAAAGGTCTTAAGCTCTCCCATGCTACTAGGCACTGGAATGTTCTTCTGTGGTCCTTCAGTTTTTTAAAAAAGATTTTATTTATGCATACAAGAGCTGGGGTACAGGCCAGAGGTGTGGGGAGTGAAAGGGTTCACCAGAGATAGAGTGGGGAGCAGAACAGGCGGATTAACTGAAATACGCTGCTGAGGGGAGCAGTGGGTGAAGCAGGAGAGGTCTTCTGCGCCATGTGGGTCCCTTCCGTGGCCGGGGATCGAACTTATGCTGCAGTGGCTGCAGAATCCCCACAGTGTGGCACTCAACCCCTCGCGCTACCAGGGAGGCCTGTGGTCCTTCATTTTTGATTAGGCTGCCATCAGCCCATGCATCTACCCGTAACCAGCTGGATGTATGAAGAAGAATCATGTAACACAGGTTGTGTCTGTGCTTATCTAGCAAGGACTGTGGGCAGGTCAGGTGATGACAGGCATGTCTAATACCCAATTCCTTTTCAACAAGTCATGACTTACAGATGTTTGTACAATGCTAACTAGTCAATAAGCATTGATGATTGTAGCCACCTTGCTACGTCACGTGTAATGAGTCCCGTCAGGATTATTAGCAGGGTTCAATAAAGACATGTTAGGCTGCAGCAAGAAAGCAGTTGCGTAGACACTGGGCCTCCCATCTAAGCAGCCCCACTTCATTGGCAAAACTTCCTTCTCTTTGAAATCTGTATTTCCTGAAATAATTGTTCTTGAGTAAAGATTTGATGGCCACTGCACTGAAAGTTCTGATTTTTTTGTGGTTCAGTACTCAAGTTCTAAGGAGAAAAAAAAGGGAGCATCAGGATTTCCCTGGATTACAGGGGCATTTCTAAGGAATAAGGAGGTACCAATATTGCCATACCGAGGAAGGTAGCCACAATGTATAACTCTGGTGATGCAGGTCTTTCTGAAGGGAAGAAGGTTATTACATTGCTGGCTTCTTGGTGACTTGTTTTCTGGCCCTTCATGCCTTCTTTAGCTTTTCTTGCCCTCTTCAGTTTTTTCACCCCAGTTCCATGCTGCCTTGAACTCACATCTCTCCCTGCCTGTTCTGGGTTTCTGCCAGCCTGGTGGCGTTTGCCTGTGCCCCTCTCGGTCAGCACAAGCCTTACCCTTGTTTCTTCACACTCCTTCCATGTGACCTTCTGAGTTCCACCCATTGCTATTTTTTTCTGTCACGCTGAAAATAGTTAAAGATGGTGTTCTTCAAACTAGGGTTTGCCCATTCTTAATGGAGCCATAAGTTCTCTGTAAGAAAACTGGAATTTATGTTTTTATGTCAATGATGCTCCTTTGAAAGATTGCTGCGTGCCTGATCTGATTGTCTGGAGAACCCCTCTCTACTGCTCTGCACTTCAGTGTCTGCATTTATAGTTGTATCAGCACCAAGCAGTTAGAGTAAAGCCAGATTTTAGAAATTAAGCCTGCATTTTTGCTCAGGGAGCACCGGATGAGATTCATTTGCTGCATTTTTGCAGCAATTCAAACAGATAAAAGTGGAGGATGGTGAAGTCATATTTACTAGTAAGAACCGCTCAATCTAAAGGCCTGCGCTGTCAGACATGCCACCTGACATGAAGCATACCACGTCACCTGTCACACAACTGCTGTGAATTTAAATGTTCCTAGTTTTGTGGTTTAATTTACATGTAATTCATAAATGCATTAGTTTAATTGCATCAAAATTTGGAGTTAAAAAGAATCAGTACACATTTAATTAACAAAACCGATTTATTACTTTAGAGAATTTTTTTCTTCTGAAAGGGATTCAGAAACACTTCAATAATAACTAACATCTGGATACTCCAATACACTATAGAACACTGGCTGGGAGTTTTGGGATCCAGAGTCCTGTTGCAGGTCATGACTGACTGTGCAACCTCGGGCAAGCTCATTCCCATGTCTGAACCTGAGTTTCTACGTAGATAACATGGAGCATGTCATTTCTGAGGTCCCCACAGCGAGACTGTTTTGAGATCTAAGGTTACAAAGATCCAACTTATTTTATAATATTGCTTAGCCTTCTGTGGCATACATAGATGCTCTCTTAATATAGTTTGAGTAATTGGACAAAGAAGCAGTGATGTCTGTTTGCATATATCCTACAGGTATGGGAAACCAGGCTGCAATGCAGAGACCTGTGACTACTTCCTTAGCTACCGGATGATAGGGGCCGATGTGGAGTTTGAACTGAGCGCAGACACTGATGGTTGGGTAGCAGTTGGATTCTCTTCAGACAAGAAAATGGTAAGACGCAAATCATGCCAGAAGTTGATTTTTCTCTTTAGTTTGCCATGCTGCTTTAGACTTTAAAGAATGGTTGTTTCTCTAAGTTATCATGCCACTCTGGAATATAAGAAGCTAATTTCTTGCATTTGATTGTCTTTTGCAAAAAGCAAAGCAAATGAATTAATGAAAGCACTGTCATGATTATATTAGTTGTGGCTCTCTGATTACAGTAAAAAAAAAAAAATCAAGCTAGCTTACACAGAGAAGGTTTTGCAAATTCACAGTAGTCCCTGGGACCCATATTCAGCAGTTATTTCCTGCAAGAAGAGCTCCCACAGCAACGTGGCTGATAACACTACGCATTTATTTCTTGCTCACGTGTGTGTGGATTGACTGGGACTCAACTAGGCAGACCTTCAGTGCACGGGTTGGAATTAGTTTTTTTTCAATCATACTGGAAGGAACACCTACCAAGGGCTGTAGTTTTCATGGCAGAGACAAAAGAGCAAAGCCATGGAGGCTTATTTCAAACTTCTGCTTGGATCATATCTGCTTATATTCCATCACATAAAGTAAGTCACATGGCTGAGGCCAGAATGAAGGGAAGGCAGTGCACCAGCCCCTCTGCCGAGAGGACTTGCAAAGACGAAGGTGTGCACTGCTACTGCAGGGGCGCAAGACTCAGGTCCGGCAGTTTAGTTGTCCACAGCACCCACAGGCCAGAATGTATCTGGGCCTCAGAAAGAAGGCCTGAGCAGGCAGCGCACCAGGAACTGGGCAGCTGTGTGTCTTTTCCCTCTGCTTCTCTCTGTGCCTCTGCCCCATGCTCTCCTCTTCTCTAGCCCCTTCATTTGCCACTTCACTGAGCAGGGTGCTTCCCCAATAGCCAGAGTGCCCAGGCCGCTGATCCTGTGCACCTGCTGCTGCTCTGTGTGCAGGTCCTTCACCTTCTCTCCCCCTGGCCTATTTGAGGCTCTCAGGTAAGAGGAGGGCAGCTCAGACAGAGTTACAGCTGTAATAGTCATGAGAAGTGCTAAGAATGTGGATATGTTTGAAGCCAGTGCTGAGAGGTTTGCTAGTAGACTGGATGTGGGTTGTAGGAAGAGACCGAGGGAAGAGTCCAAGTTTGGTAGAAACACAAAATAGCTCCACTGAAGCAGCACCTACCAGAAGCTTGTTCTTCAAGAGGTCACCAGGAAGACAAGTGTCTGGTTATAGCAGTGAGACAACGGTAAGACCACGTGGGTGTGAACCTCTACCTCTTACCTCCCAGTGAGCACATGCAAGTGTGTGTTTGTACTTATGGTATGCCTGTAAGATTAGGGGGTTCAGAGGAGTGGCATTGAATGAGGAACATTCAAATTTTATGTTTGCTATCTGAAAGCATTGTAAAATGTAGGTCTCTCTTCTACTTGTTCCAAAAGAAACACAGTTAACATTTTTTCAAAATCCAATGAATAAGTAAAGTAAAATGGAACTCCATTTAAATTGCTTTCAACTTCT
This sequence comes from Galemys pyrenaicus, assembly GCA_019455555.1. Taxonomy (NCBI): domain Eukaryota; kingdom Metazoa; phylum Chordata; class Mammalia; order Eulipotyphla; family Talpidae; genus Galemys; species Galemys pyrenaicus. The sequence goes on along the minus strand of JAGFMF010012011.1, from coordinate 4,632,071 downwards.
TTTATAATGGGCTACATTACTAGGTTTTTAAAATCAGACTTACCAAAAAGTCAAAGATAAACCAAAGGGACCATTGCGGCGGGGCAAAGACGGGGATGAGGGCAGAAAGAGCACAAGGGACTGAGGTGATGGTGCACAGGTGGATGGTGGTGGGTACTCCCTGGGGAATACAAATGATGTCAAATATAATTAATTAAATTTAAAAAATTTTAAAAAATCAAACTTGATTTTTTAAGAGCAGTTTTAGGTTCACCGCAAAACTGAATTAGGGTATGATGGTTTCCCATGTGGCCCCTACCTCACACAAGCACTGCATCGTCAGCATTCCCCACACAGTGGGCCATTGCTGTAGCTGATGAATGCTCTTAAGTGTTTTTTAAAAAATGTTAGATCTACAGATAAGCTGCAAGGCGAGTGCAAAAGCTCCAACATCAGTGCTTCTCTTAGATGCACCAAAAGATTACTTCTTTAATTGTGGTAAAATATACGTAACGTAAAATTTACCATTTTAACCACTTCCAAGTGTACAATGTAGTGGTGCTGACTCATGCACCGGTGTAGACACCACACCATCTAGTTCACCAGTGATGACCTTTGGTCACACATGCTTTGTCTCTCTCTCTACAAATACCACCTACCACTTTTAGAAAACTTTAGAGATGAAATCAAAGGTATTATGACCCTTTAGCCCCTAAATATTCAAGCAGCACCTTCTGGGATCGAGGACATTCTCTCATTTTGCAGGTTCTTATATGATAGTGTTGTACACTGTACATTGTCCATTTTCAAATATTTCCAGTTTCCCCAGTAGTGTCCGTGATAGAAAGTTTTGTTTTATGACCTTGGGCTCTACTGGGAACACTGGTATCTGTCCTGTGTCGTTAGTCTTCTTAAGTGTGAAATCATTTCTAAGCCTATTAATTTATTTGGTCTTTCATGACATCAACTGTTCTGCTTTGAAGATTACCAACCAGTTTTCAACTATGACCTGCAATGTGGAGCCGTGAGGTTGCTTCCTTGTGATTATGGTAGAAACTCAACATGCCGGCGATGGATTCTCCCCTATCATTTTGGGAGGCATTTGATGTCAGCTATTCTGATGCTAACTTTGGTCACTTGGTGTTAAAGCTTCTTTTTTTTTGTAAAAAAAAAAAAAAGATTTATTTATTTATGCACACAAGAGCTGGGGTACAGGCCAGAGGTGCTGGCGGTGAGAGGATTCACCAGAGGCAGAATGGGGAGCAAAACTGAAAATACACTGCTTAGGGGAGCAGTGGGCAAGGCAGGAGAGGTCTGCTGCACCACCTGGGTCCCCTCCCTGGCTGGGGATTGAACTAGTGCTGCTGTGCCACGGATGCTTCACAGTGCGGTGCTCAACCCGCTGCACCACCAGGGAGGTCCCACTTGATGTTAAAGCTTCTTAATGATGTTCAAAATAAGTTTGGGGGTGGCATTTTAAATGACAGAGGTAACGGAATGGATATGTCTGAGATATTTTCTAGGAGGTAAGATCGCAAAAGACAACACTCTGACTTTTCCCTCCATCATTTTTCATTAGGGTGGTGATGACGTCATGGCCTGTGTCCATGACGACAACGGCAGGGTCCGCATCCAGCACTTCTATAATGTAGGCCAGTGGGCAAAGGAGATCCAGAGAAATCCTGCCAGAGATGAAGAAGGAGTTTTTGAGAACAACCGGGTCACCTGCAGATTTAAACGCCCCGTAAATGTTCCCAGAGATGAAACAATCGTCGACCTGCATTTGAGTTGGTATTATCTGTTTGCATGGGGTCCAGCCATCCAGGGTAAGCTTACATTGTGGCATCTGTGTCAAATGCCAGCTACCACTGTGTTTGTGTTCCATATTTATTGGGCAAGGGATTATAGAAAGGAAAAAGGAGAGACGATCCTGCCTTCAGAAGGACTCCCCATACACATGAACATATAAATGGACAACTTATGCACGTGCTTAGCCAGAGTAGTACAAGAGTCTGTGATGAGCTGTGTGTATAATGAAACAGATCATCTGCCTGCTCTATGTGGGGCATGGGCTCTATTTAAGTCTCAAAATATCCTCATTTATAACTCAACATGTCCTTGAGTGATACAAGTATTGTCATCCTTGTTGAAGAGAGATTAGGGAACTTGCTCAAGGCCCAACAGCTAAAAGAAGAGGAACTGAAATTCAATCTTAAATCTATCTGACTACAAAATCAGTGAGTACTCATAAGTCCTATGCTCCAAATAAAAACACACTGAGCAGGAAAGGGTTTCTGGAGATTTGCTATAGATTGGCACTAAGTGTTTCATTAGTGCTCACTTTATGACTATTCTGGTAATCACAAATTCCACCAAATTATACTATAATTTAGTCCATTAGTACTCAAGTTTTAATGTGCATAGGAATTGCCTGCCTGTATCATTAAAATGCAGTTTCGTAGTTCTGGGGCAGGGGCTTGAGAGTCCGCATTTCTAGCAAGTTCCCTGGTGATGCTGGGCCCTTGATGACCTCGGTTTGGGGAGCCAGGCTCCTTAGCATGTCCCCCTAAAAGATCCAAGGGTATCACGAGACCTTCCAGAAGCTGCTAAAATCAAGTTACACTGTGTTTTCAGCATTCCTCCCGGTTGATCAGCTTAATGGCCTAACTGAAAATGAAAGTGAGTTGTCTGCAGACCTTGTGTGGGAACTCATTCTAGCTCTTGGTAATTGCATCTTTTTTACTGTGTGCTCATCAACTCTTTGTTGCCATGTCTGATCTGGTTTTATTTTCCCCCTTCAAATTGTTTCCATTGATGAGTCTGGAGATTGCATAATTTATCTTTTTTTTTTTTTTTTTTTTTTGCCTGTTCTATTTGAGAAAACNATTGCATAATTTATCTTTTTTTTTTTTTTTTTTTTTTGCCTGTTCTAATTGAGAAAACATTTGGAACCCCCTAGATTTGTGACAGTTTTCTCACTTGCTTATTTCCCTGATTACCGACAGTAGAAATGCAATTTTATCTTTGAGTACTTTCAGTACCCTAGGAAATAAGTTATATCTCTGGAGAAATGAACTTATTTAGAATAATGTGGAGTCAAACACTTGGGGTTTGTGTTCTCATTGGTAGCTGTATCTAGCCTTTAAATTCTGAGCCGCAATTTCTTCATATCTAAAAAGAGGATGATGATAACATTGACTTCATAGACTTATTACAAGCATTAAATGAAAACCAGTGGCTGAAATTTTGCTTTACAGATTGGAAATGCTATCCCTCAGAAGATCATTTTCTTGCATAAGACTTTAATGTTCAACCTCTGCCCCCTTTTCCTGATAAGCTCCCTCAGGACTTTTGTTGTTGTTCTCATTGTCTCCAAACAAAACAGGCACATTCCTACCCCAGATAATAGCTTGTACTTTTTTCCTGTTTCCTGAATGTCCTTCTAATACCTCCCATCCTCTTAAGGTCTCTCAAAGAGGATAAATTGTGAGCTAGGACTTGAAGGAGTATATGGGATTAGATTTCTCTCAAGGAAGTCAAGAACTGGAGGAACACAGTTAGGTCTAGGCATCCATGTGGGAGAGACCAATGAGTGAGATTAAGTAGGAGAGGTGACTGGGATCTGTTGAGAGAAAAATTTCAAAAGAAGTTTAAAAAAGTTTACTGTCCAAAGACTTATTATCTTACTCCTCCTACTTTTCCTCCTACTTACGCCATCCTACGCTACCAGACACACACACACACACACACACACACACACACACACACCCCACACCCTTTTTACCTGGGCAGGTACCACTTTATGATCCACAGACAATGAGAGAAGTTTCCATTTATAAAGGAGTCTAGTGTGTTCAGGAGTTGTTGACCTTCCACACATAAAAGATATATTTGACAATAAAAATCAGTAACTCTTGTTGTTGGAATCAAACTCTCATTTTCTATTTAACACTAATCAAATAAAACTCATTCGTGACCTTAAAAGTAGGCATTCAGTACTAAGAAGCGGTCTTAAAACTGGGGTGCTATGGAGCAGCCAGTGATGTTGATCTGGTAAGTGTGCAAGTTCATAAGAACCAATGTTTTTGGATAAACATAACTAAATCTACAATTATAGAGAATCCTGATAACTCTGATCACTGATTCAAATTCCTTTTAATCATGACTTATGTACTCAACATTGAAGACACTGAAGACAAACTAAACATTGCTTAGCTTTTCTGTTGTTGGCATCTATCATTACAAATCTGTGGGTTTTTTCCTCTTTCCTTTCTTTCCTCAAGGCTCTATCACCCGACATGATATAGACTCACCACCCACTTCAGAGCGTGTCGTGAGTATCTACAAGTACGAAGACATTTTCATGCCATCTGCTGCCTACCAGACCTTCTCCTCTCCATTTTGTTTGCTTCTCATTGTTGCCCTGACTTTCTACTTACTGATGGGAACCCCTTAACTACAGCCACGAAGCCAACACATTATGGATGAGAAAGTCTTTGGTATAAATATATTTTTAAAGAATATACAGTATAATTTTGACTTCTAGTATTTAAAAAACAAGACTCATACATTTTCCGTTTTTTTGGAAGAAAGAGCAGGCTTCTTTTCTCATCAAAGAAGATGTTTAATAATGATGTCAAACTTTTGGAATATGCTTTAAATTTTTCTAAGCACTTCCAAATGTGTTTTCATATTTGAATTCATGACATCTCTGAGTTGGCATCTTAATGGGATTTGAGACCCAGGAGAACTGTCTTTTTATGACCACATGCTAATTAGCCTTGGCTACACCACCAGATAACACAGAAGGGCAGAGAAAGAGCAAAACGTAGAAATCATGGCTCTAAACAAGCTTCACTGTTCCAACTGCACCACCGAGAGAGTTACTTGATGAATTTCTAAGAAGAATGTCACTGGATAGTACTAATGCAAAATCTTTTAGGCAGAAGAACTTTCAAATTTCTATGAATCATAAATGCTTTTGGATTTTACACAGTGATAGAGAGAATGGGAAAAACTACAGTGATATGGAAATAGTTTATATTAACTTGAAATGAGAAAACATTTTTTAATGCTGTTTAGAAAGGTTAAAAATGAAATTGTGAGTGTTGCTGAAAAGGTAAAATTAGATTAATGATAAAACACATGGCCATTCTTTGCAGTTAGAATTTGGATTCGTCTACCACTGTATTTTATAAACCAAGGTATTTACCTGTGGTTACAGCTAATTCTGTTGTCAAAGTCAGCATATGTTAAATATGATTAAATACATATTATGATAGATAAATCACCTTAATAAAAGTTTAAGGCATTTTGATAGCAAATAAACATTTTTGGAAATTTGGAGTAGAAACTTTTTAAAGATGAGGCTTTTTTTTAAATTAAAATTCACCCTTAAAGTGAATTCATCTCAAGTGAGTGTCCATTCAGTGTTCAGTCATTGATCATAATGCCTTGACCTCATGCATTTTCTCTTTTGAAACTTGTTCCAATGTCTGTGCTAACAGCTCATTTAAAGGAAAAAAGTCTATGGGTGTAGTCACTGCATTTCCATCTTGTCATCTTGCTTGCTCCCAATGCTTGGAGGTTTCGTGATTGAACATCACTGGAGGCAGATTTCTAACGCCAAACTTGGAATTCATGTTGGGTAAGTGTCCTCCTGTGGGAAGAACGTCACATTCTTCTGGAACTGAACGAAAATAAGGAAACATTGAGAGTGACATTGCACCGTTGACCGAGAGCTTCTGAGTGAAGCAGGAGTAATAATCCTCATTGCAGATGTGGGAAGGTTACCTAACATCACGTGAGCAATGGGACTGACAGGACTCAAGGCACCTGGCTCAGGGCTGTGGCTCCACCCTCACCAGGTAACTCAACCCTCCAGTCATGGCTGAGGATAGTCTGTACGTCCCTGTCTAGGCCAGAGTGGTTGTTGAGGAGTGAGGATGCTGACTGCAGGCATCCACGTTGTCAATAAGAAAGCAAATATTTTTATACTTCAGCATATTATTTCAGGTATAAATAAGTTAAAAATAAAGAGAAACTTCAGCTTGTCTCTTTAGCAAGCAGGGAAGGAATAAATAAATGAATTTCCCTTCTGCTTACTTTTCACGTACATTTCAAGTCAAGCTAATTATTTCACCAATTGTTTCTACTCTGATTACTCATTTTGCATATTTGTGCTTAGAATTCTCAATGACTTCTCTGTGCCATGAAGAGGAGATGCAAAGTATTTTGATCACCTCCAATATCATCTTTTGCCACCACTGCTCGTTTGTTATGTGCCAGCAAAACTACTGCTCTGAGTTCTTTGAAGCTGCTTCCTCACCTCTCACGGTGCTCCTCGTGCCCAGACCTTGCCCACTAACTGCTTGCTGAACTCCAACTCATCATGCAGGTCACAGCTTACCTATTTCTTCCTCCAGTCCCCTGGACAGGGTAGGTTTTAGGTCTCTGGCAAACGCTTCCATAGCACACTGGGCATCCCCATCCTGTTACTCATCACATTTTACTGTAACTTACAGATCATCCTCCCGGCTCACTCCCTGAACAGGAACCTTTTCTCCTCACTTGTCACTGTAACAGACATTGCCACAGAGTAGGTGATGTCAGTTTGGTGAGGTGCTGGGTGCAGAGAGCAGGGTCCTTGGGTTACTTCCGATAAGTTTCTTTAGAGTTCTCTTTTCAGCAGCATATGGTGAGTTTCCCCAGGAGGCGGAGACTTTTGTTTATATCCAAAAGGGCAGACTCATTATTTAAAAAAAAAGAAAAAGAAAAAGGAAAGGAAAAGACACTGGTGCAGACGCAAGTGTGCAGAAAGAGCTGCCTCTAAAAGGGACAGGTTAAAAGAAATGCCTGCGTAATCACAGGTGGGCAGGAGAGCTGAGTTTGGAAGGGACAGTCATATTCTAATATAATCTTTCTGTGGGGAGAGGGTTCATTTCTATGTGGAATTGTTAACTGTTAGGTTAATTACTTCTAGGGTGTGACTAGGTAGGTTTGAAGAGGAGGACGGGTGGTTCTTTATAATGGTCCTCAATCTACACTTTCCCATCTCTATTTCACAAGTATGGGTGTTTTCTAAGGCAGGATTTTACACCTGCCAAACCCCTCTTCCCAGCCAGACCTAAAGATTTTTCATTTCTATAGCTAGTTCTTTGATGATCTAAATCATCTTTTTCTCACCTCCAGTTTCTGGTCTTGTGACAATAGTTTCTGGTCTTGTCATGTCTCCTTCCCAAGTTTTCTATTCTAAACCTTGGTCAGTAAGGACTCAAGCAAACATCTGTCCAATGAATAGATAAATTAAGCTATTCTCTTTTTTTAAGATTTATTTATTTATGCACACAAGATTTGGGGTACAGGCCAGAGTCATGGGAGGTGAGAGGATTCACCAGAGTGGGGAGCAGAACAGGCAGACTGACCAAAACACACTGCCAAGGGGAGCAGCAGGAGAGGCAGGAAAGGTCTGCTACACCATTTGGGTCCCCTTCCTGGCTGGCGGCAGGGATCGAACCCGTGCTGCAGTGGCTGCAGTTTGCTTCATAGTGTGTTGCATAACCCACTGCACCACCAGGGAGGCCCAAATGAAGCTATTCTTGTATGTCAAGTGTGTTTTGTTCAGAAGGATTGTGTTTCATATATACTGCCAGCCTGGTCAACTTTATATTCTTCCACCCCTGATCAAACCATAGCCATTCCTTTAGCAAATACTGAGCTCTGACTTTTGAAACATAAGTGGGAAAATCATTACTAATAATGCTGTCTAGCTTTGCAAAACATAGCTGACATTTTTAATATCATTGTTCAGAAACAGGAATTCACAGACCATGGATGCAGAATAGCAATAGACCATCTCAGAGAATCATCAGTTTATAGACATACTAATGATGTTAAAATCTTTAGATTTCAATTTCATTCATTCATACTCAGTATAAGAGAATCAACTTCTATTTTATCTCTGTATTCCTTTTTCTAACAGTGTACTTGTTACAGGGAGATGCTAATCAGAGTATTTTTGTAAAATGCCCTAAGGAGTAATACTGCTAGCTAACTGTATTTAGTGCTGTTCTAAGCACATTACATGGATTAACTCATTTAATCCTCATGACAACCCTGAAAAGTAGATTCTGTTACTCCATTTCGTAGATGAAGTAACTGAGGCAAGTCATTTGGCATAAATTACCACTGCTGGCAAGATCGTAGAGACCATTTTATCTAACACCCTTGTTTTACAAGGGGCAGCTGAGACTTATAGAGGTGATATAGTTACCCATACATTCATGCCTTCATACACTTTCATTAAAAGGAATCCATTATTCCTACTCAAATGAGCTCCTTTCCTTTTAATAATTAATTTACAATAAGTAAGGGAACTGATTATAGTTATATTTAGGGAAAACGACACATTATTTTACTTGCTATCAACTTTCTTCTCTCCTCAAAAACACTTTGATTATTTTCACAGGCATTTTAATGCTTTCAATAGTTTTTTTTTTAATAAAGTGGATAAGACTGGAAGGATGTATTTGTCTTAGTTAATTTTTACAAGTGACTTGCCTGAAACCCAGGCCTTCTAATGTAGAGCCCAGCATACTTTTGTTGCTCCACCATAGTGTCAAAGATGAGTTTGTAAACATGATTTCAGATGAAGTTCAGATGGAGCCATATCTAATTATCTGAAGCTGGCTTTTGTCATTAAGGAGATCAGAAAGTTTGGACAACGCAAGGATGGAGCTCCATCCCACATGGTTTTCACTACTATTTCTATAATTAAGTTTATTGTCTGTATTCAGGTACAGACATTACCTCAGAGGCTGGGAGTGATTCTTTGCTCTGGCCAATGGGTCAACAAACTTTTTGTAAAGGACCAAATGGCAAACATTTTGTAGTCTCTGTTTCTGCTGTTCTGTTGTAGACAATACATAAACCCATGAGCATGGTTTTGTTCCAATGAAATTAATCAACCTTGAAATTTAAATTTCATACAGTTTTCATGGCTCACAAATATCCTTTTTTTGATTTTTTTATAAAACCTTTTCAAGGATATGACTCATTCTTGTGGCTTCACAGGCTGGTTCATTCTATGGACTTATTCTTGACCAAGGAACACGTGTGTGTCGTGATTGTAAAGATAGTCAGGAATTCGTAACTGGGTAATTGTAAAAATATGGAAGTTAGCGAGTACTTTGTAAAATAAATTAAGTTATTGTTCTCTTGCTAATGGCAGTCCCAGGTAGTTGCTGTCTAATATATTTTCTGATATTGATGCAAAAGAAGTGACAGTAAAGTCAGAGCTGGCTATGCAGCAGTTTTATTTCACCCAAACTGTGAATGACTTTCACCACTATGCTGTTCTTCATGGTGGGGATTATAGTATTTCTGAGTAATTTATTTCCCTGTAGACATTTTTAAAAAAGTTTTATCAAAATCTGCTACACCCACAGGGGTGTTTTGCATGTGTGATTATGGCATTTGCCTGGGTATTATACTGGAAAACTAAAGGCCCTGCAATAGATCAAATGCCAAGATGTGTATACTTTGCTGTATATAATTGTATGTCCTGGTTCTCTAAACAGAATTGATTATGTTTAGTGAACATTTTGATCATGCTCATGTGCTTGTACATATATGTATATTTGTATATACATGATGAGGCATGTGTGTATTTATACATGGATGTCTATATGTATATACCATGACTATTTGAAGGTCTTTGTCAGGAATGTTTCTGTTTGGTCTTTTGAAACTTGACAACCCAAGAGAAAAAGAAACTTGTACACGTTACAGGCAAAACTATTCTTGAGTTTATATAATTTAGTTTGTAGAAAGGATTCCTGGATCCTTCACAAAACCTTGCCTCCTCCACTTGACATTAATGAATTGTTAAGGACAGTGTCACCATTGGATTTGACTTTTGTATCTTGTTAAGAAACTAAGGCTAGTGTTCCCTGAGTAAATGGCATGTTGATGCAACCTGTACATGTTTTGTATTCATTTAGATTCCTTACTCAGTTATTCAGTTTTTTAGTTTCAAGTTGGACTTTGTTGTTTTTATATTTAATAGACGACTTGAGTATAAATTCTTTTTCATGGCTATGCTAATATGATTTTAGATATGACTGAAAATTTAAGCGAATCACCAAGCTCTTTGGAATTTTTCACTTAAAATTTACTGATGCTTGACTAATGCTTTCAGTTTCCCCCTGGATAGTTGTTATGAGGTAAATAGTCGTTCAGTTCCATCCTTCTGGAGAAGAAGTGATTCTCTAGGGTTATGGGGGGCTGCGGTGGTTGTGGCTTTCATCCAGGTCACTGGAGCAGTTACCATTTCATCACATAGAATGTCCTGGTCACCTGGAAATGTGAGTGCAGCTTCTTCACATGCCTTATTCCCACAGATGTGCTGATATGCTGGAACAATCTGGCTCCAGGAGTATTGATATACTTTTTTCAGACAGCAAAATACTATTTTATAAAAACTATGCCTTTAAATAGACACTGATGGGTTATATTTGTTTTATAATAATTGTGTACTTAATGTTCAATTGTGATTGATTTTGAGAATTATGCATATTTATAAGCCTGTACTCTGTGAATTTTTACTCTAAGATATGTGGTACCTTACTAATAAAGATATATGTTTCTATTTACATAAAATAATCATAGCAATATTCTTAGATGTTATCTAAATGATCATTCTGTCCATTTTACATCACATATACTTTTATCTATAGAAGATTATGTTATAGTTAGAATACATTAACTAGATTTAAACTTTAAAATATAAATTCTCAACATGGTTTGAAATTCTTCCTGTTGATGTAATTAAAGTTAGTTTATAATTCCTTATTGCTTTGCTCTGGTGCATTTTTGCTTTTCTGTTTATTTGGGGTTTTTTGTTGCTTAAAGATTTATTTATGCATACAAGAGCTGGGGTACAGGCCAGAGTCCCTGGAGGTGAGAGGATTCACCAGAGACAGAGCGGGGAGCAGAACAGGCAGACTGAATGAAACACACTGCTGAGGGGAGCAGCGGGTGAAGCAGGAGAAACCTGCTGCGCCATGTGGGTCCCCTCCGTGGCAGGGATCTAACTCAGATCCCTGCTGTGCCACAGATGCTTCACAGTGTGGGGCTCAACCCGCTGCGCCACGAGGGAGGCCCTGTTTACTTGTTTTACATCCGTTCATCTGATTTCTTTGAAATCAGACAGTGGAGGAGATGACAGTCTTTCTGACAAAGAGGAAAATCACATTGCAGTAGAAGGTAAAAATCCCTTTATAGAAACAATTTGCAAAAGAAATCTGCATCTATAGTTTCAATTTAATAGCTTTATTAACCAGCAGATGAAGCAATATTCCCATTTAAAGTGTATTACTTGGTTAATAGTGCATAGCTAGCTCTAAGGATTTCAGTTAAAAGCCTTTATAAGTACTTAAATCATATTGTACATTAGCAATAGTTAGAGTTTATGAATTTGTCACAGCCTTATGAATCATCAGGGAGATATGGAAATTGCAGAATGTAGTAGTTGAGTTTCTGGTACCACTGGGGACTAGTTTTGATCAAGGAATAGTTAAGAATTAAGCATCCCCATGTTGTGCTGTGTAGATTAATCCTCACACACACACTCCCAAACCTGACATTCTGTCAGGTTTTCTTATTGTAGGTGCCTGCTATGGGATTTACTTAGAGTATCTCAGTGGGTAGCCAGCAATTAGACTGGACCCTGGCTGATGTTTGCCTTAGTTCTTAGAGCTCAGTCCCAGGTGCAAGGGCCAGGAAAGCTGTGGGAAGAGACAGCTAAAGTGGAGGGGACATGAAAGTCACTTGCATCCAGAGCAAGAAATTTTAACCACTTGTTCATTCATTCATTCAATAAATATTTACTGGGACTCCAGGAAGACCAGCTCTTCATGTCTACCCAAAAAGACTCAAAGCAAACTGGGGAGGGGGGGTGTCAAAAACATAAATACCATGATGATATCTTCTGATGACTGCCGTAGAAAAGGAATGCAAGGGTGATGCAAACCCGAAGCAGGGGTCCTCACGCAGCCTGGAGTAACCCGGAAAGCAGGGGCTTGGACTGAAGCTGAATGTTAAGGAAGGGGTAGGGAATAGGGAGGGGGGCATCTCCAAGAGAAGGGAGAGCAGTCCTGAAGAAAGTGTGAGGGAACCATTGTCAGAACTTTTATCCATACCCTATTCTTGTTGTCCTAAAACAAAATTTTTCTCCTACAAGTGCCGGGGAACTGAATCTCACAGAGCTAAAATCAAGACGTTGGCAGGTCTGGCTCCTCTGGGAGCTCTGGGGGAGAGAGTCCTTCCTTGCCTCTTTAGCGGCTGAGAGCTGTTGGCATCCCTTAGTCTGCGGTCTCCTACTCCAGTCTCTCTGCTTCCCTGGCCACCCATTTCTCTACTCTAGTCCCACCTCCCTCCTGTCCTCTGACAAAGATGTTTGTGGCTACATTTCAGCTCTGCCTGGATTATCCAGAGTAATTAATTGCCTGGGCTAAAATCTCAAGTCCTTTAATCACATCTGCAAAGTGTCTTTTATTATGTCAGATAACAATTCACAAGTTCTTGGGTTTAGACCTGGGTGTCTTTGGGGGCCATTATTCTTCTGCTAAATTGCTGGAGGATAAAGGATGAGGCGGGGAAGTGGGGAGTGGGGAGAGGTCAGGGTGGGTGAGCAGGCTTCATAGAGGGATGTGCAAATCGTAGTCGAGTTTTTCACAGGTAAGGAGTCTGTAACAGTTTATGCTGGCAGGATATGGAGAAAAGGAAACCTCCTATGCTGCTGGTGGGAATGCAGACCGGTCCAGCTCATGGGGAAAGCAATACGGAGGGTCTCACAAGATTAAAAATGGATCTGCTATACTACCCAATAATTCCACTCCTAGGCATCTACCCCCATCATTGCCCCAATTCAAAAATACTAATTTGAAAGGAAACTTGCCCTCCAATGTTTATTGCAGCGCTATTTACAATAGCAAAATTATGGAAACAACATAGGTACCCCAAACAGATAGGTTGACCAAGAAGATGTAGTATATACACCCAGAGGGCTGTTATTCAGAGATCAAAAAGGATAAGCTTGTGCCATTTGTGGCAACATAGGTGGAGCTGGAAGGGCTAATGTTAAGTGAAATAAGTCAGAAGGGGAAAGATAAATACTGGATGATGGCACTTATTAGTGGAATATATAGGAACCAAACTAAAGGTCAAATAAAGACAAGTTTAAAAATCAACTGTTGGAAGCTGTCTGTAGAACTGAAGCATCAAGTGGGGGGAAAGAGTATAAAAGAGGGAAGGGAACACAATGGACTTTGGTGGTAGACTATGGGTGAATCGGTGGTGAGTACACTGCAGTGGCAGTAACTGATGGGGGGGCCGGTTACCGCAATAAAATAAAATCAAAGTTTATACTCAATTGATAGGCAGAGAAACCAGTTAGAGGCTATGGAGACATCAGCGTGAAGCCAAGTGTGTACAAACAAGTGACCCTTAGGGTGCCAAACCAGCATATTTGATTCTCAAATAAAGATCTTTTATAAATAAGGAGGGATTAGTCTGGCCAGTTTGAAATGAATCCACCATTTGCTGGGTTTTGTCTTGCTATAATGACAGCAGAAGGCTAGTTGTTTATACACTGGGGGCACCTCAGCCTTTGTTCGAGTATATTGGTGGGAGTAAAGCCCAGGAAGAGGTGGACTAAGAATCCCAAAATCTGTTCCCTCACTTTCAAACTTCAACTGTTCCCAAAAAATTAAAACCACTCCTGTGAAGATGAAAAGGTACTCATGAAGTACACTCAATATGGGTTACTTCCTGGACAAGCAACTCTGGCTTTCGACCCACACTTGTTAATCACAAAATTCACCTAGCAGATGTCCAGCCTCCTTAACAGCCTGCCTTACAAGAAGAACAGGAAAGATCCTTGGTGTCAAAGTTGAAAACAGTTTTTTTTCCCCCTCCTGAAAGAACTGCCCAAACTTCTCTTTATTCATCTGTCCCTCTCCTAAGTATGTGAAGTATGTGAGCCTCAGTTGAGCTGACTCAATCTCCTCACTAACCTTTTCAAGAACTAGCAAAACTGTCTTTGTTGATACAGCCTGGAATTTCGGCTGCAGCTGGATGGCACAGAGCATTGGACAGGAATCTGGAGGCAGACAAGCTTACATTCCGCTCAGTGAGCTGGCAGGATTTGTAACTGTAAGTAAGGGTCATGTGGCCCAGTTTGGGAGAGGAGTGATAAGGAGGAGGACAGAGAGAGTTAGGTAAGACCTGGTAGTACCAGACTTGTTTGCGTCAACTGTTCTTCTGTCATTGAAATAAAAAAAAAAAAACAACACAAAAAAACAACTCAGTAATTCCCAAGCTCTTCTAGATCAGTCATCTACTGTTTTAGTCTGCCAATTGTAGCTAGTATCAGACACTCAGTGGTTAGTAGGAAAGGCAAACAAGTTTCATCATGTGTGCCTACGTGGTTCAGTTAGTAATGGTTCCCTAGAAAATTCTGCTGCTGAGAAGGATTTGAGGTAGTAGCAGGGCTCAGTGAGAAAGAGTTTGGTGATGAACAATGTCTGGCTTGAACTTAGCCAAGGAAAGTGTAATTTGTATTTGGAATCCGAATGCATTTCTTTTTTTTTTTTTTTTTAATTATATTTTCACATGGCCTTCCTCCTGCACTTACCACTTCTTTATAGATGATATATACATTCCAACATAAGCACAGGATTTTGTACAAGGTAGGTGCTCAATACGACTCAGTAAATGTTTGCAGGAATACGGGGAAGACCCAAGAGAGACACAAGGCCCTAGAAATCCTCTTTCCCTGCGTTTTCTCTACAGAGCTGTTAACCTGATATCTTGGGAGTCTGTGGTCATGCACTGTTGTTTAGGAAATGCCTGTTGGCTTCTCTAGGACACAAGAGTGCTCTTAGGACACAAGAGAGAACTATAGATTCTCAATATGTCCCAGGCACAGTGCTTCATCCTCACAGTAACTAGAGATGGAGGTATTACCAGCTTGTCAGTCAGAAAGCTTTCTGTTGCAATTAAATCTGACTAAACTGATTAGGATCTTCATTGACACATATAATAGGAAGACCAAGGACTGCGTGATTTCGGATCAGCTAGATCCACTATTCTGAATCCATTTCACCTCTGCTATATCCTGGATGTTTGTGGAGGCTGTTCTCCAACCCAATGACCCAAAGGTCATTGGAGTGAGTTACTGTGTGGGGCCAACAAAGAAAACCTAAGTAGCCTTACATTTTAGAGGAAATATTAAGAAGCTATAGCCTGTGGGCTAGAGATTTGAGTGGACTGGGCTGGTTATGTCTGTCTCAAATTTAATTTGTAGGTCTTATGTTCTAGTATCTTGATTTTTCTCTGCTCTGAACCATAAGAAACTGTTCAAGAGATACGTCTTAGGAAGAAACATGCCCAATGTTTCAATAACATCATTAGAAGGAAGCAAAGACAGGTGTTTTGTTTTGTGAATGGAAATTCCTCATTCACTCACTTGCTTAGCAAATATTTAGCAAACATCTCCTCTGTACTATGAATGTCCAGTGGTGTGAAAGGTGCTAGGAACATAGAAATGAAACCAAACCATGCCCACCAGAGACTTGGACTGCAGTAGTGTGTAGTCATAGAGGGATGAGCTAAATCCTATGGATTCAACCTTGTGTAAGGTCATATAAATGTTTGTCTAGTTAGATCTAGTATTTCAGCCTTCATTTCTGTTAGAGTTCCATTCTTAACTAGAAATTCTGCTGAGACCCGTGAGTTCTACTGTTTCGGTCATTAGAACAGTTTTGATATTTTACTTCTCATGGAGACTTGGAAGCAGAACCCCACGACAGAGCATTTTTGATTTGTTGAGGTAGGACCCAACACAATTTAGGCAACATTATTCCTGACTTTTCATGTGCCATGCATACACATGTCAGTTTTTGTTTGAAGATTCTTGTTTTATGTAACATGGGAGCTTCTTTTTTTAACCAGAAGAAAAGAGCTGAGTCTTTGGTTGGAGGAGGACAGAGGGGATGGTCATTGTTCTTTCACTGACTCTTTGGATGGATTTTGAGCCCCTGTAATTAGAAGGCTAGATATGGAACTCTTCATGAGGGGTGTTAGAATACATTGGGCCCAAGTGATGTGTTTTAGGGTTTGGGTGACAACAGGGCATAGAATCAGTAAGTCAGGGAAAAGGGATTCATCTCCATCATGGAGTGGAACCCAGATCTGCTTGCACTTGGGAGTATCCAGGATTAGGGTAGTGGCACAAGCACTGGCAATCTTATGATGGGCATTGGACTCAATGGAATTAAGCTGTGTGGGCAGCAGGTGTTTTTGCTGGTTGACTTATGTTGGTTGGGCATATGTGAATCACCTCCTTAGAGACTCCCTAGAAAGTACTAAAACTTTTTGGAAGGGAGGCTGGGAACTTGTTCTTATATAATGGGAGCTTGAGTCATGTAAAATGGATAATGAAAACAATTGGGACCATAATTTGTAATCATAATCTCTGCATGCCTGGACAAAGTAGTTGAGAAGCAAAGCTAAATGTAGAACAACTGAAGCAAAATGTTTAAAGAGTCAAAGTCCAAAGACCTTGTTAAAAACAGGGACTGTGGCCTGACTCCTAAAACATAATATGGAAAAGAACTACTTTTTTTCTTTTTTACTGAATGTCCTTGTTTCCATATCTTAGCAAGCAGCATTTTTCTTTAACCTGGGAACTGTGTAGTAGTGACTTTATATATGTTAGAAGAGAAACAGGAATTATGTCAAAGTTAATATGAAAACTTATGGAAAACAGGAAAAGGATAACTTGCAGGGTTTTGAAGAACAAACACATTGACTACTAAATAAAGGCGCGCGCGCTCTCTCTCTGTTCTTTTTTGCTGGCCTGCTTGTGACTTTCTTTCTTTCTCTTCTTTCCTCTTCCTCCTCCTTCTTATGCTGCTTGAGATATATTAGGAATTGTAGGCGTGAATCTGGACCTTTCCAACAGGAGAACAGAAGGACTTTGCACTGCTCCAGAGCTTCCTCTTTTTCACAAAACCCTGAGACAAGGACTTCTATTATTATTGTTCCCATTGACAAAGGGGAAATGGCTGCTGCGGACTTAATCGACCTGACCCCAGGTGTCAACAAGCAGCTTGAAAATCTGATCTAGAGCTATTGTTCCCACACCCATACTTGCCCCAGCAATGAATACACACAGTGGGCACACACATGGCTGTCTTATGAGGAGCTTTAAAATTTGTCATGGGAACCCTTGTTAGAATTAACATAGTAGATAACAGTATGGACTTAGAGACCAGACTCAAGTTTGAATTGTCTGCCACTTACTAGTTACAACCTTGGTAAGGTATTTAACTTTTTTTGTGCCTCAGTTTTCCTTTTCATAAAATGGGAACGGTAACAGCATCTTCTTTGGAGTTGTTCTCGGAATTAAATGAGCTAATACGACAAGCCACTTAGAACAGGATCTGCTATTGGGTAATCTATTTAAAATATCCCAGCGCAAACACTTTGTTTATTAAATCAATAAAATAGAACCCGGGAGTCAGCCTTTCAAGCGTACTCCCCCACGGGATTCTAACGTGCAGTTTGATTTTTTCAGTCTCTGAAGGTAGGACCACTTTTGGGATTTCGCCTCTCGAAAAGTTGACATTAACTACAGAAACTTTTCCTCCGCCTCCTGAATATACCGAGCCCAGTAACCTGTTACCTACACTCTGCAGAAACCAATAAAGAAGGGAGACCGGGGATAAAGGAACTCGCCTAATGCTCTCTGGAGGTTGTAGTTCCCCAAAGTCCTGAAGGCGCTCGGCGGTCAGCTTAGAACTACAACTCCCACAATGCAGCGCGCTCTGCCTCTCGCCCGCGGCTCTCTCCCAACTCCCCCAGAACCGCCTCTCGGCGGCGGCAGCGGAAACACCATGGCCGACCGCGGCGGCTCTGCTGGGGCGCCCAGTCCGCGGGGCTCCCCGAGCCGGGCGCCGCGGCCCCCCCGCGCGGTCGGGCCGGGTGGCGGCGGCGGCGGCGGGGCTAGCGGCGGCGGCGAGACCCCGCGGGCGGCGGTGCTGGCGCTGCGCTTCGACAAGCCCATCAAGCAGGCCTTCTACAACACCGGGGCGGTGCTGTTCGTGTGCCTGTGCTGCGGCGCCGCGGTGCTCGTCTACTTCATCCTGGAGGCCTTCCTGCGGCCGCTGCTGTGGGCCGTGCTGTGCGGCACCTTCCTGCACCCCTTCAAGAGCTCGCTGACGCGCCTGGGCCGCCACTGGCTGCAGCGCCTGCACCGCGCGCACACGCCCATCGTGCTGGCGGCGCTGCTCTTGCCGCTCTGCTTCGCCGACTACGGCGTGGAGGCCCTGGGCGAGCAGGCGCTGCGCCGCCGCCGCCTGCTGCTGCTGCTCGGCGCCGGCGGCCCGCTCCTCTACGGCCTCTACAGCATCGGCAGCTACCTGGGCATCCAGGTGCTGCTGGCGTACGTGGGCGCCCTCATCAGCCGCGGGCTGGACTACTTCAGCAGCCTGTGGGTGAGTGAGCGACCGCGTCCCTCCGGGACCCTGCTGGCACGCCTTGCTCTTCACCGCACTCCTATTTCCATGGGGGTGCAGTCCTGCAGCTCCGCCCTGTGCAAGGGCGACTAAAAGGGCCACACCTCCGCGGCTGTTTCTGTCTCCGCCGGCCTTCCCACGCACCTGGGCAACTTGGCGCCCTTCCCTCCAAAGAGAGGGTGGGTGTGGCTTGAAACAGCCTCGGTTCCTCGCCTGCGTCCTAATAGACCTTATGGGGTCGCCTTCCCTGGCTGGGAAGCTCTGTTTCGCTTTTCAGGTAGGGGCTGCAGAGCACCGGCTGGAAGACTGGAGTTACTCCTGGTAGAAGGGGTGCCCCTCACTTCTGCTTTCTTGGGACTTGCTGGAAGGGCCCTGCGAGATTCTACTCCAGTCTGTCATCCTCCAGATAGAAGAGGTGACTTGCCAGCAGACTAGGGCCAGTAAGGGACAAAGAGGGAGCAGGTTGACCTCAGTTTCTCTAGTGTTAAAGCTTTCTGCCTGATTGGTGCTGCCGCTCTCAGTTTAGGTGATTTCAGTATCCCTCGAGCAAGCAAGCACCTCCAGCTAATTTTTGGGGACCTGCTTATGTTGTGCTGGACTGCTGTAAGCACATCTTGAGATTACTTCGGCAGTCTTCCTAAAGGAGAGGTGGATCTGTGATTGTTGTATCACCCTGAACTTATTCTTAGAATTGGGGGAAAACTTTAGATTTCGAAGGAATTTCAGAGAAATTTAGTGACACATTTTTAACTCAGACCAGGCTATTTACCAGTAGTTGTCTAAACACTTGGGGACTATTAAAAACAAGTAGATATTTAATGTGTAATAACTCTTCAATAAATAGTACACTTAAAAATTACTTTACCCTGCCAGTAGGTGCTGTACACTTGTGGCAAGCTTTCAAGCCTCAGTGGCCCTACTTTGTGCCAACCACATTTGGCTGAGCATTTACACAGGAGGGGATAGGTAATTCCAAGTGTTTCACTAGGAAACTATTATCCTTTTTTCTCTCTGCTGTACACTAATTCTTTCAAAGTTGTTTTCTATTAAGAAATACAAATTTTATTCACTTTTGTCAGTGAACTAAAGTTCCACATACCTTGACATCATTAACTTGCAAAATAATTCCCTGTACCTGTCAAGCAAGACTTTGACTTGGCCTGCCGTTAGTAGTAGAGCGATGATTGGTGTCAGACTCCTGTCTCATTTTGCTTCATCAGTAGCACCTCTCAGCCTTAAATATTGATTATGTTGCTAGGTACTGGACTTTGAGGGATTTGAAAAATGAGTAAGGTGCAGGCTCTGTCTTCAAGGACATATAACCACATGTGAGCATGTTCTCATTGAGAAGACAAACACAGACAAAATTTGTTACTCAATAATTTGGAGCTAGCTGGGTATGGCAGGGTTTAGGGGAGTACTTCAGCCATTATTTTGGCATGTTGCCTGCATGTGGGACTGCTTAGTGATCAGACAGAAAGAAACCTTGGCCTGCAAGAGTCTGAGCTGTTTCAGTTTTGGTAGGATGGATATGGACCAGCCCATTTTCAACTCCTAGAGCTTGTTGATTATCAGGTGGAAGTGATCTTACTACTGTAAGGTCCCCACCAGTCTTCAGGAGAAGCTTTCAAGGCCAGGGAACATGATTGCCCTAAAGTCACACAGCTTGTGAACAAATCCACTGCTCACATTTGTGGAGTTCTAGTTCAGTGATGCTCCTCCTTTACTTTTGTTGTTTCACAATTTGTTTAGATTGATTGAATGCTGGCTAAGAAATATAAAAGAGTTCATTCTTATCCTCAAGAAATTTAATCTTGTCAAAATCTGACACAGATTCGGCTAACATTTTTGACTGTTGATACTACAGTTTACTATAAATTACCAAGTAGTATATGCACTAAAATGTAGAACAGTAGATAAGAATGGCCTACCATATATGAATTGTGAAGTTTCAGAATAGAGTAAGAAATTGAACACATGACAAAACTGGCATGATTAGTGAAAGCAGGGCGTTTCTGTCATTTACTCTTAGTGGAAAGAGATGGGGAAATGAGTCCTTGTGAAGATGTTCCTATAGCAGCTCAGTGTATGTGGCTTTGGATACAAAGCTCATCTTTGTATTTCACTTAATTGCCCTTGCATGGGTTGTAGATGAGCAGACTGCGAGGACCAAGATAGTAGGCTAGAGGGGGTGGAGGAGGTCAAACCAATTAATAATTTCTCAAAGGCTTGAAATAGTTGTTTGTAAGGGGCAAGGCAGAAGAGGAGGGGTGAGGAAGTCATTGTGAAAGAGATGGTATGAATTAATTCGATATGAGCAGGGAGAGGCAGAGTTTTTAAATTGTAAGAGTAGGTCCGAGAACTTGGTAGGAGTGAGGAAAACAAAGCCCGCACTTGTGTTTTCTTGAAGCAACACTTGGGTTGAGTGGTTGGATGAGGGTGAAGTGTACCTGGGAGTTGAGTCCTCAACCCTCAGCAAAAGTGCTGATTAAGGCCAGAGATGATGTGAAAGTAGGTCATGTGACTGGGCCTGGGGCCACACTCTAACTTTTCTGTCTCATAGTTCTCAGCAGATTTGGTTTTTGTTATTCCAAGCATACTGCCTATTACAGAAAAATACTCTAGGCTTCCTAGACAACTTGTACATTTGAGCATCCTGTTGAGAAGAGGTGTAGCTGGGACAGGCAGAGCAAAGTCACATTTAAGCAAATCTACATTTTGGAGAGCTGACAATTCATACCTTAAAGATCCAGTTTTTGAGGCAGTGGGTTAGGCGCTTTCACGCATGTTATTTCATTGTCAACAATCCTGTGATATTAGAGGGGG
This sequence comes from Galemys pyrenaicus, assembly GCA_019455555.1. NCBI lineage: Eukaryota > Metazoa > Chordata > Mammalia > Eulipotyphla > Talpidae > Galemys > Galemys pyrenaicus. The sequence continues at coordinate 4,610,685 of JAGFMF010012011.1, read as the reverse complement.
GTTTTCGTAGATGAGAAAGCTGATTTAGAGACTGATCTGTTCAGTCTGTTGGTAAATGGTGTTCAGTTTCAACAAAGCAGTTGAAGTTGCTTTCTTTTCATAGCTTTGTAGTATAATCTTCAATAAGGATTTCAAAAAGTTTCCCCCTCAATATGTTGTGTTTAAATTTTTAAATTTAATTTTTAAGTATAAATCAGTTTTAGTTATTAGGAAATAGAATATCAGAACTGGACTAAATCACACATGTTCTCCAAAATCCCTGGCTTCAAGTCCTCTAGAAACCTTAGTCATTTTTTACTCCTTTATCTGTTCAGTTATTTCCAAGTGCTGTCTAGTTTTCCTCTGTAGTGTTTTCAGTGCTGTATTTTCCTTTGTTACCAGTATACTTTTTCAGTCCAGTTCCTCTTTGCCTCAATTTCTTGGGTTACTTCAGTCTCCTAGTTATTTTCCTGAATTCCATTCTCCTAATACCATTCTACTTACACAAGTGTAAGATAAAGCATTTATAGTATGAGTAATCCTTTTTAAACAGTTCAAAGTATTTTGAATATTCTACTCATGTAATACATGATTTCTAAACACTTTTTTTTTAGAAAATCATCTGTTGTACCAACAACGCACTCACATGTCACTCAGTTCTTAGAGCTCTGGGGTCTCCTTCTGTGGTAGGATTGTCAAGTTAAAACTGGAAAGCTAACCCTTCCCTCCTTCATTTTTCTTAGCTGAGAGTTTTATTTCCTTCCCTCATTGACTTGTTAGAAAATTCAAAGACCATTCACAGTTTGCAATAGTAATAGACTTGTTTTCTCCATTTTATTTATAAAGAAGCATGAGTGGAAAGAAGAGTGGATGAAAGATGAGAAGGGTATATAAGTTGTAAACTCACTTCATTGATACTTTGTGACCTTGGACGCACCAGAACCATTCTTCAGGCTACTCAGCCACAGTTGTGTGAAGTGTGGAGTGAATTTGGATGGCTTCTAATGTTACTTGATGTTCGTATTTACAGATCCCCAGAGTTTGGCAGTATTGCCAGCAAGGCTCTTAAGAAGTGCATGGTAGCCAGCTACACCCCTTGTGAACCTTTTCCTAGGTGTGCTTTTGTGCTGGCAGAGTAAGGAGATTACAGTATTTAGTTTCTTTGCCACTTAAAGACTTTTTAAAAGATTTATACCATTTGAAGATAAACCAGAGTATCCAGTTAAAGACTTTTTAAAGTAAAAGATTCTTGATTCTAAGTTGTCATACCATAAAGAGAACAGAATTCAAAAGCTGTTTAGAGGGGAATGAAGTACCCCATGCAGCCACTGGTTGGGGCCAAGGCTGTGGCTCCAGAACTTGGGAAGTCTACACCTATAGTTTCTCTGTAAAAGACTTAGGTAAGTGTTGCAGAAACATGTAACAGAAGCAAGGCAATTGTTTTTCAGACTAATTCCCAAATGGCAATAAATAAAAGTTTAAAAGGCAAAGTCTCCTTAGGTTTTATGAATTTAGTATTTAATCAGAAAAATAAATGGTTAAGGAAAGGAAAATGTTACTTATTTGCTTTACTTGTAGTGCTAAATGTTGCCAATTTTTATGCAGCATCTTAAAAGAGTACACAATAGTGCTTTAAAATGAGTATTGAATGCATATTTTTAAAAAGGGGATATTATTTTGAAGAAGTAAATTTGGGAAATTATGCCTTCTTTTTTGTAAACTATGGCTTATTGGTTTATGCCTAGAAGAAAATTTATTCTTGAACAGGTCTGCTCAGAGGCAAAACTTAACTGCTCTAAGAGAGACAGAAATCATGCTGCTAAGGGCAAACATTTAGGAATTCATATTAGAATTAGGTATAACATTTGAATGCATAAACATTTTTAGTACTAAAGAATATTTAGCAATTAAAAAGCTAATTTGGATAAAATATGTTTGTTATATAAATCACAATTTAAACAGTATAGGAGTTTCTGTGATGAAAGGGAATGGTTATCTCTGCCACATATTGGTATTAGTATTTTGTTAACAGATAAATAGCCTTCTAAATTGTTTTCTATGCCTATCTGAATTTTATAGTTTTATTTTTTAAAACATGTTTGTGAATGTGTGTGTGTGTATAATTCTGCACCTTGCTCTTTCACTTATCACTGCTCAGGTACTTTAGTGATGGTAGTTTAGTCTATAGAAAACTATGATTTGTTAAAAAACTTTTATCATTGTTAGGAAGATTATTTTCACATTGACATGAAATGTACTGCTTCCTAATTTCCACCTATTATTTCAACCCAAGGAATCACAGAAAATTTAGTCTGTTATCTTCCTAGATGACATTTTCCCAACTATTTGAAGATGGCTATCTAATTTAGATACTTCCTTTTGCTAAGAGAAGTTGTTTTTCCCCAGCTGTATCTTTATCTCCTATGCTGTAATTTCCCTTTTTGGATTTCATTACTGATGTGATTTGCTGGTCAATATTCAATGAAGTAACCACTTTCCCTGATATTTTCACTGTACTGTTAATAGTAGACACTCACATCAGTTACTGTACTCCTGTTTCTGAAAAGTAGTTTATATGTCTTCATTCTGCAGTTAAGTTCTACAGTTAAATTCTGAACCTGAGAGCAGAACTTTGCATTTTCTCTGTTACATTTAATCTTACTTGAATTGGCCCATTGTTCTAGCTTCAAGGTATCTTTTTGAATGATTTTTTTAAAATCTCAGTTTTTATTGACTTTTTCCCAAGTTTGTGTATTCAACAAGTCTGGTTAATATGCCTTCTAGTTTTTCACCTGAATTACTGATTTTAGTAGAATTTTAGTAGAGTGGGTCTGATTTTACCACTCTCTGGTATAGCACCAATGACCATCCATTTACTGAAGACCCTTTTTTGTTTTCAGCAATTCGTAGTTGACAAAATTGACTATTTTGTGAATATTAAAGCAGCTTTGCCTTTTTTTTTTTTTCCTTAAATGCTTCCCTCATTTTTACTTACAGTAAAGAAAGCATAACCTGGAGCCAGATTCCTGAGTTCTGATTCTGGGTCTGTCACTTATTAACTGTGTGACCTTGGACAGGTCACTTCCCTGAAATCTATTTTTGTCATCTGTAAAATGTGCAGGACAGTAGTACTTATTTCCTGAGGTTGTGGGAATTAAGTGACTTCGTAAGTATGAAGTATTGGAACTGGCCCTTAGTGTTATAAAAATGTACCATTATTATACTCAGATCTTGTTCTGAATTTTATTGTTATATTTCAAATATTTTGAGTTTCCAGAGTTAACAATGAGTTCCCAACTTTATTGTTAATTCAGAAGTATTTTGAATTCCTACAGAATTCCCAATGTGGTTCTATAAGTTTGAACTTCTTTGAAGCAATATAATCTTATGCCTGGGTCTTAAGATCGCCTTAATATTTCACTCAAAGAGTTACTTGAAGATTATTTTAATATTCTTTTCATTATAAAAGAATTATTGCCCCCAATTAGTTGGAGGTGGATGGTGGCTGGACATTTGGTGATGGATGTGGTGTGAGATACGCAGTTACTGAGGTGAGAAATTATATACCTCAAACCTACATGGCATTGTAAACTAAACATCTAAATAGAAAGATTAAGAGAAATTGTGCTCATTAAAGACAATTGGAAAATATAGAAACAAATAAAGGGAAAACCAAAATCTTACCACCCAAATACAACCACTACTTAGGGCATTTCCTCTCCCCCACCTTTTAGTAGGTGTAATTCTGTATGTGTTTCTGTGTTTTGCTTTTTCCTTAACGACCTATTCAGTATTAAATTATACAGTCTTTGATTTAAAAAAAAGTTTTAGTGGTTGCATACCATTTTATTGAGTGCATCATGTATAACTAAACTATTTCTCAGTTGTTGAACTTTTAGGTGGTCAACTTTTCCTTAATCTAAATCGCACTTAATAAGCTTCTTTATATTTAAAGCTTTTTCAGGGTTTATCATTAGTTAGTTAGTTTCCAAAAGTGAGTGCTGTGGTCAGGTGCTGTAAACACTGAAGACCTGAAGACTTTTTATTGATAGGTAAGATCAAAATAAAATAAGTAGTAGTTTTGCCCTGTCTTTTGTAGTAACTTAATCAGTTATTTTTCTTCATTCTCAGAATTAGTGTTTGGCATTCTTTTTTTGGTTTAAATTTGCCCTTTTTTTTCAGGGTTCAGATTTTTAAAAGAAATTCTTGGTGCTCACATTTGTTCTGAGTTCAGTATTTCTTTCTTCTTTTGTAAAAGTTCTGTTGAATGGTGAGCTTCTTGGAGAGCCCCTGTGAAGGCTTTGCTCAGCTCTCTTGATGCTTTGCCAGTCATTTTGTTCTAGTGTGGGGAGATATGAGGAGTGGTCCCTGGCCCCTTTCTTCTGTTCTCCAGATTTGCTGTTTCATCTTCTAGCAGCGTACTTCTTCAGCTGTGCATATAACTCTGGACTAGGTTCTAACCATCTGTTACCTAGATTATTTCAGGAGGATCACACTTCAACTGGCTGCCTTCTTTCTAGCTTTTACACATTTTCGTGGTAACAAGAATATTTCATAGACTAATGGAATCTTTTAACCTGATTCTTTTGGGAAAACTTTCCTTGTTTTTTTCTATTTGTTTCTCTTCTAGACATTAATCAATAGGAAAAAAACAACTAAGAATCCCACAAGATCAAGCTCTTAATTTAGGTTCCTGGTTTAGTAATTGAATATTTTATCATACTATGTTTATGCATGCAATAGTTTTTGAATTTAAATATAACATAAAACTGTGTTTATGTATTGTTTGTTAAGTAGATATTTAATAGTGTTTACTATAGGTGATTTCAAATGCCTGCTTATTTCAAAACTTGATTTATCTAAAGAGAGGAGGAAAACCTAGACGCAGTCCTTTTAGCACATCTGACTTTTGTGTGTTGTACCCAGAGCTCTTGAGCTATATAGATGCAACTTTTGTACAAATTGTAGGTTTACTTTCATGTGTATGTATGTCTTACAATTGTGTCTATATTTCATTTATTTAAGATCTGGACGTTGGTAGTTGGCTATGTATTGACTGTTTCATTCAAGTGGAATGCAAGCACTGAACGCTACTTGAGAGCAGTTTCAATTCCTGTATGGATTATATTGCTTTTTCATTTAGGTGGGTCCCATTTTCTAAGTCTAGCTTAAGCTCAGCAAAGGCTGACCATGTGAATAAAAGTGTTATATGTTGCATTTATAATTCTTTAAAATAATCTTCAGAAAATATTCTGCATTAATCTTTCATGGAAATGTTTTGCTTTAACATGTCTATCTTTTAATTACATTGGGTATTAATTTTCAAAAGGTCCTTTAAAATAGGTATATATCTTAAAAAGTAGATTGTTGTGGCCAATTCTGAAGAGGGTATAGATGAACAGTCAAGCATGATGAGAGGGACCCAAGACCCTGTGTGAGAAACTTAAAGAACCTAGAGGTGATCACTCTAGATAATAGAAGGTCTGTGGGACTGGGGAGGAGAATATGAAATATGCAAGCCGTTTCTAGTATTTGAAGGACTGTCTTGTGAAAAGAGTGGTTTAAACAGATCTCTGTAGTGGGGGGGAGAGATGTCAGAGCAATGAGTAGCTTCAAAGACAAATCTCTATTCACCATAAGGATGTTTAGTGTCAGCTGCTCAAAATAGAATTACCTATCACTTGGGATTTCACTGTTAGCTGAATGGTTGCTTGGATGTTGTAGAGTAATTTTTCAGGTACCTTTTTTCTTCAAGGTTAAGTCTATGGAAACATTAAATTCTAATTAAAAAATAAAATTTAGTAACCAGAAGCAGCAGATAGCCTATTTAAATATTTTAAAATTTTATTTTCACTCCAAAAGGGCAGGTTTATTTATTATTTTAAAAAGGAAGGAAAGTAAAGGACACTTGCACAGACATAAGCTGGCAGAAAGAGCTTCCTCTGAAAGGGACACATTTATGAAAAGTAATGTGGGCAGGAGAACTGTGTTTGGAAGTGGTAGGTTTAAGAAAGAGATGCTTGCACAGACACAGGTGGGTAGAAGAGCTGCCCTATAGTCATTTTTGGAGCCTATATGTTATTTAAAATAAAAAGCAGAACTAATTAAACATATGTCTCTGCATAGAATCTGATGTTGAGCAAAGTGTTGCTCTCACTTTGGTGACTTGGAATGTTGGAGATAATTTTTATCAGCAAGATATCTTAATGTCTGATGTGACTCATTTTGAAATTGGGGAAGGCAGAAGAGGGAAGCAGGCAGCTATGTCCATGAGGTGCTAGAAGAACTCAGTAGAATGCAAATTGACATGGCCACTTGTTAGCATTTTTGCATCATAGACTTGTCCTTTTTGGCCATTGCTCCCTTTCTTGAGAGAGTTCATACCTGGTAATATTTTCAAGAAATTGAGTCAGCAACTCTGCCTCGCCCAGATCATTCTGGGGCGTAATGGGATGGTAGGGGGTAGTTGAGTAGTTTGGTTTTAAACCCTGCATGTGCTTTAGAATGAATTCCTTAAAGGTAGGCTGGCACATGCCCAATCTTGTAGACCAGGATCTCTTGAGAACAGAGCTTCATCTGTCCAATGATTTTTTTTTTCCCTGTGAAACAATTTTGCTATTAACATATATGCCAAATTGTTCTGTCAAGCTACTAAACCGAGTCCTTTAAAGACAAGTTTTTATTTCACTAAAAATGTTAATGACTTTTAATAATTTGCAGCATCCCTGGCTGGCTCATGGAGAATTCCAGTATTCCTGGTTATTGTTTTCCTGATATCTGTGGGCACCCTCTATGAAAAACAGAATGGAAAAGAGCCTTCTGGTAAGAAGTAGGGCATTCTATTAATATTCCTCTTGAATTATTTTGGAGAGTAAGTTTATTTTAAAAATATGCTATAGTGAAGTGGTTTTAGTTTTGTTTAAAAATCTGATAGTTTCTGAACAGGAATTTATTAAAAATATTTTAGGTAGCTAAACCATGCCCTTTTTGCTTTTTTGAAATTAAAGTATGTCATATAAAATTAATCACTAACAATTTTATAGTGACATTTAGTGCATTTGCTGTGTTGTGCAACTTACATCTAGTTCTAAGACATTTCATCTCTAAGTAGCTAACTAAGTAGCTTGCTAACTGTAAAGTTAGGTTATTTATTTGAGCTCTTTTTCTTAATATAAGCATTTATTGCTCTAAACTGCCCTTCTAGAACGACTTTTGCATCCCCTAAATTTTTACGTGTTTTCATTTTATTGGGTAAAGATTGTTTGATTTCCCTTTTGACTTCTTTGACACATTGGTTAACTACAAGTGTGGTGTTTGATTTCCATATGTTTGTGATTTTTTTTTTTCCCCAGGTTTTTGTTACTGGTGCTTTTGCTGTTATAGCTAACCAACCATTGCCAAATCCAAGGTTGTGAATGTTTACCCCTATTGATCTTGTGTACTGCAACTTTGTTGTATTTGTTTATTAGCTCTAATAGTTTTTGTGGGATCTTTAGGGTTTTTTATGTATACGTTCATCTGCGAGTAGACGCAGTTTTACATCTTTTCTAATTTGGGTGCTTTTTATTTCTTCTTGCCTGATTGATTTGTTTAGAACTTGTGTACAATTTTGAAGACAACGTGTTTTTTTTAAAAGGCTTTATTGTGGATTATTTTGCGGGATATTGGTTGTAAGTGACCTATATCTAGAATAGATTGTTCAAGATACATTATTTCTAGAGAATTGTAAAGGTTTGGGGGTATGGTGGTGGGTGGGCAGATTTAGTAATGGCCCTTAGATCATCAGACTGGACATAGAGTTAACTGGTTATGGGGAAACAGCTATGACTGGATTGGAGAGTCATCAGGTGGTTTCTACAGTGTTACTTGTTCCCTTGCTTCTTTCTGATGGTTATACATAAACTCAAAGAATAAAATTCCAGTAGATTTTTAAAAAGAAAGTTATGTTCTCAGATATCAGTTTGTGACAGTTAAGCCAGAAAATTCAGAGAAATGGGGGACTGACTCACTGCTGGCCTAGGGGTTAAGTCTCAGCGCTGTCACCTCTGTAGCCTGTGTTCAATCCTCTGCCAGGGAGCTCACCCATATATGATGCAGCAGACCTCGCCTGTCTCGCCTGCTGCTCCCCTCAGCAGTGTATTTCAGTAGATCTGCTTGTTCTGATCCCCATTCTGACTCTGGTGACTCCTCACACCTCCTGTACCTCCAGCCTATACCTCAGTTCTTCTACACAAACACACACATTTTTTTTCAGAGAAACAAAAATAAAGTAATAACATCACTCAAAATCTCATAGCCCACAAATTATACCAAAACGTTAACTAATGGTTTTTATGCCTTTAGATTTTTTAAAACAACAAAAATACTGGATCAGAGTAAACGTTCCCTTTTATAACCCAATTTTAAACTTAATTATGTCACAAGCAACTTTCTGTATCAGTAAATATCCTCTACATTACTTTTAACATCTTTATTTTATGCTAATCAAGGTTACTGGTGGCACCCTGGTATATTCACACAGCTATCATATAGAAAATTTTTTTCATTAGTTGCTTTTATTATTTTATTAGTAGACAAGTAATGTCTGACAATTTTTTTTAAGATTTATTTATTTATGCATACAAGAGCTGGGGTACAGGCCAGAGGCGCGGGAGGTGAGAGGAGGATTCACCAGAGATGGAGCAGGTTGCAGAACAGATGGATCGACTGAAATACACTGCTGAGGGGACAGCGGGCGTGGCAGGAGAGGTCTGCTGCGCCTTGTGGGTCCCCTTTCTGGCCAGGGATTGAACTCACGCTGCTGTGCCGTGGATGCTTTACAGTGCGGCACTCAATCTGCTATGCCATCAGGGAGGCCCCAATGTTTAACAATTTTAAGACACTTATTCATGCATATTTATTTAGAATTTTAAAATACCAGAAATACAAAATCCTTAGTTACTCATCTTTCTAACCACGGAAAATAGGAAATATTTTATGTCCATTTTTTGATATCTTCCTAAGTTTTTTTTTGCTCAATTGGTTTCCTGGTGACAGTGGGTTAGACTCTGTAGTCATGTATCAGATCAGAAGACCTAAACTCCCTGTTTTGACAATTAAGTAATTGAGGTGCTCGGCTTTACCCCTGCTTTATCCCTGACCCCAGGCCAGTTTTCTCCTTTTGACTGCTTTTGTACCTTTCTAAGTGAGCGCTTTATAACAAGTAGACGAATAACACAGGTCTGTAATGGTGGTTTCTGGTGAGTTTTCTCTTGTGTGTGAAGTCAGATGGTGATGGTAACTTAATGAACTGTCAACATAATATTTTTAATACCAAGTTTTGAGCTTGGGGAAAAAAAAAAAGAAAGACCATGTTTGATTATTATTAGCCATAAATCATGATGGTGGTGTGTTAGCTTGCAAGCCACGTAATTTGGGTCTTGTATTCTAGACTACTGCAAGTAAGGGAATCCCAGGGGCGTAGTAAATGTTTAGAGCAGATTTGGAAATGTTGATTTTTTTTTTCTTCTTATTCATTTACTTCATTCCAGGCAGTTTCAAGATAAGTTATTTTTGATCTAGAATCCTTTTCTGGACTTAAAGTTTAGATTATCTTGATCATAAGTCTTTTAAACATTTTTTTTCAAAATTTCTCAACTCTCNTTCTCCACCCCCCCCCCCCCCCCCCCATTGTCCTTAGAACCTTGTTTCTTTAAGACATCAGAACTCCAATTATGGCATCCCTACTGAGACCGCCTTTTCCTTTCATTTATAGTCAGTTCCCTCCTGTAGGTGTCACTGAATCGCTGGGTGCAGCAGAGCTCCCTGTACTGAGAGGCAGTGGCTTGTGTTGCTTCCTGGGCCCAGTAGGACTTGTGCTTGGGTCTTATTACCTGTGTAGACATCTTTGTGTCTTTTGAACTTTGAATCTTTTGCTGGTGTGGGAGCTTTTGTGGTTGTGGTTTATTGAACTCATAGTTAATGCTTTGAATTTCATCAAAATTGAAAACATGAGTTTATTTAGTTTCTAGACCCAGAAAACTATTTTGTGTATCATTGCTGAGTTAGTTTCAATAGTTTCTTCTGAACCCCATGGCCTTACTCAGTGATATATTCTTAGTCCCTGGGGGCTCCTATTTAGTATTTCCTGAAACCCTGAGATAAAAAGAAAAAGTGTTAAGTGCCTACCATGGATCCCCAAATTCTTAAGTAATTTTAAATGTATTTACTATCTCTTAAAATCCACAAACAAAACAAAAATATCCACAAAATCCTTAATTTACAGATGAAGGCATTTTTATAGATGACAGCATTTCGTTCCAGAATTTAACTGATGTGTCCATAGTCACAAGCTAATGGGTAAAGCTGAGATTTTAATCTGGGTCCTTGACCCTGAACTTTGTATTCTTTCTTTTCATCAGGCTCTTTGAACAAACATCATTTATCGGAAAAGTATTGCCTACTGATCCTTCTTGCATTCGATTGTACGTGTGAACTCTTTCAGTCTTCCTTTTTGGTGCTATTGAATCACCACAACTGTGGGACCATGCCCCTCTGCTACCTGGGTCCCTGAAATCACACGTGGTAGTACCCTGAGTTGTATGTGTCTATGTGGTCATTTTATATTCTGTGAGAAAAGAACAGCAGCATTACTTTTCTCTCTTGTTTAATTTCCTTAGTAATCCAGTGAGAATGGCATTATACTTATTTTTCAGATGAAGAAACTTTGACTCAGAGTCCAGTTTACTCTAAATATGAGAAGTGTGGCTTCAAAGGCTAGGGAAATAAGCATCAGATGCACTTTTAATATCCTGGACACGCAGACTGAGATGTATGGGCAAATACGACTGGGTCTTCACTCCTAGCATTGGTAATTGTTTTTAAATGACCAGAAAGCCCAGAAACCTGAAGTCTCCATACATGTGATATAGCTGGTGATCGTGTGAAAGACCAGGGCTCATGATATCAGTACCCTATTCTTTCTGAAGAATCTGGGGCACTCAAATCTCCTGTAGAGCCAATTAACAGAGAAAGGACTGGAGGGAGCTCTGAGTTTTCAGGATGGTTGAGGATGGGAGCGCCTTATTCCAATAGTGAAAACACAATTCAGAGAATGCTTTCAGATACCTTTGATAGCCTTGTCAGAGAATCCACCACATATACAGTATAAGTCTTCCTACCAAATGGGTGAATTCTCAGATTCATTCAAATTCAGTTAACCCACCACCTTATGGAACTCATAGCAATTCGAAATCTAATGTAAAGAGTCTTCATCTGTTTCCCCAGTCTGTAAACTTGGGTGTCATTCTTGACACTTTCATCTCTTTAATTCCTTTTGTTGTTTCATCACCAAATCTTGGTCAACTTTGCCTACTCTATGTCTCTTATTGAAGCTATTTTCAACATCTCACCTATTAACCAGTGAAGACTATGTTACCATCATGCTTTGTCTATAATGTTGTAATAACTTGTCTTCCTCTGTCCATCTCCTCTACTGTCTTCAGTTTCCTCTACTTTTTTTTTTTTAAATCAAACAGCAAGAGTGATCTTCATATCTCAGAACTGATTATTTATTTACACGGTGGGGAGGAGATATATGGACATGTTTTAAAAAAGGACAATGGGAAAGATCCTTGCAGCATCAGACTGTATTACATCTTTTATCTATGTTTATATATCCGGATTGTTATATTGCACTATGGTTCTGCTATATTTTACTAGTGGTGTTGTGGGAGCTAGTTTTGTCTGATAGAGCTGGTTAATATTGGTGCCAGTAAATATTTTGAGTCTAGTTCTAGTAATTAAGCTTTGGTACTACCTACTAGCAACTTAATATGGGAATGTATAGCTTGAAACAAGGTAATAACGTTCTTTTAGATTTTCAGGTGGTCAGTTTTACCTGTGCTGACTTGTGTGCTTTGTAGATCTGTATAGTTGGCATAATATTGATAAATTTGTATGTTCATCCATCGAATGTCATCATTTTGAGCACCAGGTATGGGCTGTCCCTTACAGCAATAGGCTTGGTAATACAAAGGAAAAGAATAAAACAGTCTACATTCAGGGTGCTTACAGACTTGGCATGACAGTGTTTTTCATCAGAGATGTGCATTAAAATTGTGAAATTAGATATAAGCGTGATATGCCATATTTAATTGTCTAGTATCTGGATATCCCCAAATGAGAGAGAGATGTAGAATCCAGGAATCTGCGTTTTTAGCAGAAACTTCCTTTAGATCCTTAACTGTTTTCCCTTGGCAAAGAACCACTGGTCTCATGTTAGTAATGACCATTTGTTTTATTGCTGTTGAAAACATAGGACTTTCAATTTGTTTCAGTTTGCTTCAATTTGCAGCAGTTATTTCATACTTGTTCCAATTTGCTTTAAAGAGTTTTTAACAAATGCATGATTTTTCACAGGGGCAGAGTTACCTGGGCAAGTTATCTCCATGGCAGCTTCTACTCTGGCAAACTTGGCCATCTCTATCACTGGGTATGAATCAAGCAGTGAAGACCAGCCCTCAACTCAGCCTGAAGGTGACTGATGTTATGAAAATATGTCTTCAAAATCATTCTGGAATGGAATAGACATAGGATGTAAAGTTAAAGACACTAATATTTACTAGTCTTTCATTTCCCCCTCTGTTTCATCTATTTATGCTTCTCTCCCCTCTTCATTCTCATGTATCACTTAGTGATGTACACTAAGCATTATTACTTTAATAGTTATTTGATTTCTAATGTATATGGCATGTCTTGGTAAAACTAGGAAATAGAAATTTTATGACAAGATGGTACAGTGCAACATAGTAGTTACATTCTGTACTACTGAGAGTAGTATAGAATGAGATAATTCAGTATGGTTTCCTTTATAAGAAAACCCCTCTTCTTCAGCAATTTGTCATATCTCATGCTAAGAGAAAGACATGTTTCAAGGACCTAGGTTCTTTTTATATGAATAGTTTGTTCCATCTTAGGTGAAATAGCGCTGAAAGACAACATTGTGTCAGAAATTATATATACATCTAATATTATATATGTACATCTAATATTAAGTTATGTTGAAAGGGATACTTTTCAACATGGGAATTCAGGTATATTTTTTGCTGCTTTATATGGTTTGAATAATTTGTATGTGCTAATTGAAATTCTCAGTTGTTTTGTCACATGTTTTTTGCTAGTTTTACTTTCTTTAAATGATATGTGATATATGTCATAAAACACTTGAACAATATAAAGTAAAAAATTCTCCATATCCAGTCCTCCCCCAGCAAACTTAATTTCCCTAGATTGAAACACTGTCAGTGTTGTAATTCTCCGTACCCTTTTCAGTGCATATACAAAGTACATCCAGACCTGTTTTCTTTTTTAACCCAATGTGCTATACATATTATCAGAATATGTTTTTGAAGACTTAAAGTAGGTTAGCCTAGGAAATTGTTCTGCATACTTGTTTCCTCACGTGGACTAATATGTTGGGTGAATTTTTTTCTTTCCTTTTTCAGAAAACATGGACAAGGGAGAATCCCCTCCGACCTCGTCCTCATCTCCTTCACCCTCATCTCCTTCACCCGCTCTCAGCAGACAAAGGCCTGAAATTGGAACATTTCTTAGGAAGAAGAAAACCAGTGATGTTTACTTTGTGTTTCTGGTTTGGGCCATCATTGTAGTCCAGATCTGGCTGAACCTATGGATTGTGCAGTTGCTGCCAGTGCCTATTGCAGGTAGCTCTTGCCTTTAAGGGTTTTTGTTTGTTTTTACATTTGGCACTTAATATTTGAGATAATTTTACTGTTTTGGCACTTAATATTTGAAATAATTTGCAAACTTGAAAACAGTCATGTATACATTTAAAATAAGCATTATTTTAAAAATTTATTACTCTGTCACCTTAATATTTCACTTGTAAACTTGAATATGTATTCAGCCGTATAATTTTGTTTCATCTGAAGAGTTCACTGTTCAGCCAGAGAACACTCTTCCTTTTTCTTGTTAGCCTTAGAAGACAGCCTTAAAGAGAACCAGTAGGATAGATCTGGGTCCTACTTTACCATAATAATTAGGTACAAAGTGCCTAATTAAAAAATTTATTTAAAAAGCCATATGATTCCAATTTTGATTTAAAAAATACATACAATATAGTCTAATTTTAGTCAAACAAAAGAAAAATCAAGGCTTAGCATATAAATCTTTCTCAAAACTTGCATTTCCTTTGAGTTAAAATTTACTTGTCCCAATAGCATCATTTTGGAATACCTTGAACTTTCTTCCTCTTTCCTCCTTTTTTTTTTTTTTTTAATTTTTATCTTTATTTTAAGTTCACATGAAATTAAGGGGACTTTCCGTGCTTTAACTATCTAATGTATAGTTTCTTCGTATTTGTTTCTTACCTTCTCCATAGTTTGGGTACTCAAAAAGTTGGTCATTCATTTTGGAGTTGTGAACTTCCTGGAGAAGCGCTGCTGCGTGTGGTGGCATGTCATAGACCACTTCCTAAAGGAGCGGCAGGAAGCCCTGGCCCCCTGGCCAATCATCGGCATTGGGAAATTCTTGTTAAAAGTCGATAGCAAGGTATGGTATTTTAAGAATCTGGCTGTTTTAATGGAGTTCATATATTTGTGGTCTGAAATAATTCCATTTTAAGAACATGAAGACAGAGTGCTACAAAGACAAGGAGACTTCACAGCATGCATTCATAGGGAATGCCAGGAAAAAGCTCACGGCAGAACATATGAAATGGTGATTAGTGGGAAGTGAGGCTGGAGCGACAGGGGAAACTGAATTGGGAAGGTCTTTGTGTGTCATCTGTGCAAGCAGTTTTGCCACAGAAACTAGTAACTATTTCCTTTAATGTGTCTGCCTATGACTCAAAGTTGAGAAATGATGTTATGGAAACCAGTATAGATGTGGATGAGCGTAGTAACTGGTGTTCTTGTGAGGAGGGAAAAGGTAGGTCTTTCAAACTCATAGCAAAATTCTGAGACAAAGGAGATAAAGTGGATTAGCTTTCTTACATTTTACATGATCATCTTTTTAAAAAGTGTGCCCGTTTTATTTTCACCAGAGCAACATATGAGAATGCCCATTTCTTTGCACTCTCAACAACAGTGGATGTTTCGATATAATGAAAGATTATTTGAGTTTCATAAAAAGAATTACCGCAGTGTTTTAGTTTGAATTTTTTAAATAAAAATAAGGCTGATCATCCTTGTATACTTATTGGCTATTTATGTTTTTACTTTGTAGCTTGTCTATTATATTCTGACTCACTTTTCACCAACTTTTAGAATATGACTATGACTTCTCACAAATTTCAGCATGTTTATCACATATTCCTGGTGTAGGGGTGAAGCTTTATGTCCTCTGCAACTTCAGACTTTTTAAAGAGGGTTATTCATTTTGGTCTCAGTCTTACCACCATAAGAAGAGATGAGAATTAAATCCTCTTTGCAGCATACCCACATAACTTGTATTTCGGAGCCATTCATTTAGGAAAACTCTACAGTTGTGTCCATTGAAGTTCCAGGGCAGTCAAAAATACTGTTATGGAGTAGCCTTGTAGGAATTTGTCATTTTTAGTAAAATAAGTAAAACTAGCTTTTCCTGCTATGTATAACAATCTATATCAGAGTAGAAGGCTGTCCCAAACCGGGTATTTGTTCAGTTGATGCCAAAATTATGTTCTATCTGGTATAGTAATAAATTTGGGCTGCTGTTTTGGTGAATAAACACCATTTTCTGTTTCTGTTACATTTTAATTGGTTGGCAGTGATGGGTAATTTTTTAAGTGATCCTTCCCTAAGAGATGGTTAGAAGTGTATGTTTAAACATGTAATGGGTGAACTGCAGGGAACACTCTACAAACAGTATTGACAGGCACACTGATGAAATTTAGCCTTTAGACTAAAGATCTTTTTGGTGCGTGATGTATTAACCTTAATTATTATTCTGATCTTTGGAACTTTGTATGACTACTTAAGCCTGCAGACATTCAGGTTATTTTACGTGGTTTCAATGATTGAATTGCTAATAAGCTTGTGTTTATCATTTCAGTCTTTGTATACCTTCAAGTAATATTATATTCACTAAACTTAAAACCTTGTTAATGCATTATAATTTTGTTTTCTAGAGTTTCCTTTGGGATAATTTCCTCCTCATCTTTCAGTGACTTTCTTTTCTTTTTTTTTTCATACTATTACTGCATTCCCTAATGATGTTCCACTGTTCTTATCTTCTCTTTCTCTCCTTACCTCCTATCTTCAAGCTCTGGCACTGGCTAAATAAGAAGGTAAATGAACACGTGGATGTTGATTTTTATTGTTGAAATTCTGTAACCTCACCTCCTTATTTCCTTTCTCACCTTGTGTTTCTGTCCATATGTCAAATTAAGTTTTCGTTTTTAAAGTTCTAATTATAAGCTATGGAAGGTCGTGAGGCATTAATACTGTCATAGTACAAATTGCTAAAAACTCAAAGGCTTTTTAGAATATGGATGATATCTCCTTTTAAGTATTTGTAGAAGTTCTGTCTTGTAGTCCTTTTGTCCACTGTGATTTTCATTCCTCTTCAGCTCTCCTATGTGACGCAGCCTAACACTTCACTCTCCTTTCAGGTGTGAGAGCATATTAGGTAATAGTTACTGAGGAAGGACAAGAACTCTTGTTATTTTCTTTATAAATGGTACAAGAATATTTTAAAGGAATAAATCTGTGAAATATTTGTCTGCTTCTCTTGACTAGTAAATTATATGTAGTGTTTTTTTTTTTAATTTAGAATATATTGCCGTCACAGCCTATGATTTCACGTGTTTTCCAAGGTTTGAGCTTTACTTATGGCAAATCTTCACATGATTGTCATAGGTATATTTTTGATGATTCAATAAAGGCTAATGTAGATATATTAGGAGTACAATCTCTCTAACATAGAGTCCCCATGTGGAATTAAGTTCTAGACTTAATTCAGTAAATCTGTGAGACAGATAGCAAGAGATGACATCTTCTATGTGAATTATGTTTAAATACAACAGACCAAAGTCTTCAGTGAGAATACTATGTTTTAAGAAAGATGAGACACTTCTTAGAAATAGATTTTTTAAAAATTTATTTATTTATGCATATAAGCGCTAGGGTACAGGCCAGAGGTGCGGGGCAGTGAGAGAATCCACCCGACAGAGCAGGGAGGAGAACAGGCAGATGGATTGAAATCCACTGCTGAGGGAAGCAGCAGGCCAGGCAGGGGAGGTCTGCCTGTGCCATGTGGGTCACTTTCCCAGCTGGAGGCAGGGATTGAACTTGTGCTGCAGTAGCTATGGTCTGCTTCATAGTGCGTTGCTTGACTCACTGTGCCACCAGTGAGGGCCCCTTAGAAATAGATTTTAATGAGACTTTTGAGTGTAGAGATTAGGATTCAACTTTGAAGATCAACTGTGAAATAAATAAACACATATACCACCATCATGTAGACATGACTGTATATGCCTTCATTCCTTTCAAAACTAGTATGAGGAAATGAGTTCAGTCCTTGATATGATCCTTGATATGTTAGTGCTGTGAACATAAGTCATATTTTTTTACTCTGATCACAGTGAGTGGTTTTATATATTCCCCCAATTTGTGTGTATTGTAGTGAAACTGTCCTTAAAAAATGAGAGAAAGGATAACTAAAGTCATCAGGTTCAATTTGATTTAACGTTCAGTGACTAAATGACTCAGATATCTTGACCTAGAAGCCTAATTCACAGATGGCTAGTTGTGAGTTAGTTTTAAAAGATTCCTAAGAGATGTAGTTTTTCCTTCTGGTGATTCCTTTTAGCACTGATAATTTTGATGTAGCGTTGAAGTAGCTGCGTGATGTTCTGAGAGTGGGCTTCAGGAAAGCACATAAATAAATGGGTGATTGTTTTATTACAAGGTCAGAATATTGCAGCTTTTGGTATTTGGTTTCCAGGGTCAAGTGAGGTGAGTTAGAAAACCAGTTCAAAAGAAGAAATGATTTTGAAAGAGGAAAATTTATAGCTAGTTGAAATGTAACCTATTGCTCAAGGCCTAATTGTTTTATTTCTTCATATTATTTGCACTAAGATTCAACTGGAATTTGGTTAAAAAAGCAAAACAAAATGAAAGCCAACAGGCCCAGAATAATAAAATAGAAGGGAAAGTTCAGTAATAGAGTGACATCTTTCTTAGTAGTTGAATAAGTAAGACTCATCTGCTTAGACGTTTTAGTATCTTGGGCCTCTCTTGTGGCTGAGGGTTTAAGTCTCAGCAATCAATGTTCTGCAGCCTGAGTTTGACCCCTGGCCAGAGAGCTGACCCACATATGGTGCAGCAGACCTCTTCTGTTTTGCCCGCTGTTCCCCTCAGCAGTATATTTCAGTAAATCCACCTGTTCTGCTGATCACTCTGTCTCTAATGAACCTCTCACCCCCTGTACCTCTGGCCTACACTCCAGGTCTTCTTCACAAACTTAAAGTTTTAGTATCCTTAGATGTAAATATAAATTTATTGACATTTGTACATTTCATTGATGTATGTTTCACATTTGAAATATATAGAATGTCACTTTAAAATTACTTCCCTTCCCCTATAAAAAATAGAATTTAAAAATTTAAAATGAAAAGAACTCTCAGAGCATAGAAGATGGGAAATTATCAGAGGTTGCTTTGGTGTCCAGGAGCAGGGCAGTGGTGACAGTGGTGTAATTTCCTTTGCCCAAAGTAGGGTCAGGAGCATCTCCAGGACTTCCTGGGAATTCTTTCCTCTGTTTCCTTCCTCTATTGCTTCCTCTCCAAGTTTTTCTTCCTGTGTCTGTTTCCTTGTGAGTGTTCTGTTCATTCTTTTGGGGCCTCTCCTCCAAATTGTCTATTTGCTTTATTTTCTCTCTGTTAGCCCTGAGGTCTGTGTAAAATAGTTCCTCCTCGCCATGTTTTTAAGTGTTTTCTGTTATCTATTCTTTATTTTGCTGTCTCCCTTTTTATCCTATTTTCACCTGATCTTAGCTGACTGTAATGGGAATAGAAAACCTACCAACATTTTAGCTTATATATTGAGCATCTTTATTTATTTTTAAATTTTGAGGGGAAACATCTAACTCTCACACTTATCCTTAAATATAGTTTTATTTGTAGGTGATTTAGTGTGGGTGTTTTCCAACCTACAGGCATATGGTTTGTGATAGGAAGATTCTACCCTGGTTTAAAAATATAGTTTTTTGTAATGTTGGTATAGGTACTATGTGTTTGTCAATAGTACATGTTTTCTATGTTTAAAATATCCAGGCAGGGCCTCCCCTGGTGGCGCAGTGGGTTGAGCAACGCACTACGAGGCAAATCGCAGCCACTGCAGCACGAGTTCGATCCCTGCTGCCGGCCAGGGAGGGGACCCACATGGTGTGGCAGACCTCTCCTGCTGTGCCCGCTGCTCCTCTCAGCAGTGTATTTCTGTTGATCTGCCTGTTCTGCTCCCCGCTCTCTGTGGTGAATCCTCTCACCCCCCCACACCGCTGGCCTGTGCCCCAGTGCTTGTATGCATAAATAAATAAATCTTTAAAAAAAATAAAATAAAATATCCAGGCATAAATTTAGATAGTTATACTTTCTAAATAAAATATTGTGTACATTTTAAAATATATTTGGGGGCCTCCATGGTGGTGCAAGGGGTTAAGGTGCAGCACTATGAAGTTGTCCGCAGCCACTTCAACACCAGTTCCATCCTGACCAGGGAGCTAACCACATGGTACAGCAGACCTCTCCTGCCTCGCCCACTGCTCCCCTCAGCAGTGTGTTTCAGTTGATCTGCTTGTTCTGCTTCTCACTACGTGAATCCTCTGACCCCCACACCTCTGGCCTGTACCCTAGTTCTTGTATTCATAAATAAATAAGTCTTTAAAAAAAATAAAAAATGTATTTGAAGGTGTGACTTGTAAAGCAATTGAGGCTCCCAAGTTAGTTTTAGAAATCATGATTTCAGAACACAAATCTGGTCTTATTCCTGAAATTACTTTATGCTTGCCTGTTTAAGTATGTATTTACTGAGCACTTTTCATATGCTTGAACTGTTAGGTTTTGGAGATACTAAGAGGATTAATAGAACACCAGTCCTTTTCTTAGGAAAGTGTCTCAAGAACTAGGAAAATTGGTTTCTAATTGTGAAACTTTTTTTAAAGATTTATTTATTTATTCATACAAGAGCTGGGTTACAGACCAGAGGCGCGGGAGGTGAGAGAATTCACCAGAGACAGAGTGGGGAGTAGATCAGACTGATAGACTGAAATACACTGCTCAGGGGAGCAGCAGGCGAGGCAGGAGAGGTCTGCTGCACCATGTGGGGCCCCTCCTTGGCAGGGGATCCAGCTCATGCTGCTGTGCTGTGGATGATTCACAGTGTAGCGCTCAACCTGCTGTGCCACGAGAGAGGTCCTCTAATTGTGAAACTTTTCACTCTCATTGATTATAGAACTTATATTTAAAATATGAGGTCTGACCTTCCATATCTTAGAAACCTGTTATTTTAAACATCGCTATATTATTGTCAATGCTTTGGTAGCATGCACTGAAAATTAACTCTTCTGTGTGAAGCTATAATTGGCAAGACTGAAGATTAACTTTTTATTTTTGAGTTCACTGTAGCACTGATCTCTTAATGACAGTATCCTTCATGAAATATAAGGGAGTTGTAAGCTTTTAAGCATTGAATGGGAAATACTATTAAGAAGTCATGTTCTTTTTTAACTATCATTCCTTGCTCTTGGAATGTTTATTTTAAATCTATTTGGAGAGTACATTTTAAATTTAAGTTTGAGAATAATTTATTCAGCAATAATGTGGGTTCTTGGGGTAGAGGAGCAGTGTGGTGTTTTCAGCAGTCACCAGTCTTACTGATTGTTTTTTTTAAATGTTAAATGGTAGCTTTGCATGGCACAAATTTTGGAAATCTATCAGAATTATATATTCTGAAAAAATAAAAATATTAAATGTATTCAAAACAATGTCAGATAGTATTTAGGGAGAACATAATTTTAATTATTAAGGACTAACCACTACATTAATGGTCATTCTTGATTAATAGTTGCTATAATTTATAAAGCTTATGTTTTTAAAAATAATAGGAATTATACATGAAATATTTGAAATTTCTTAAAGTATTATAAAACATTTTAATTATGAAAAACTATAAAGAACATTTACAAGCTTGATAAACATTACCTATGTAATGAAATCTGTTTTAAACCCCTCTCTGCTGTGCACCACTTCTCAACCCTTTGCTTTTCAGCGTAACATCTTCTGAAACTTGTTAGTGTCTTTATTATATTTTTACTGTTAATATTTTTGTAAACCTAATGACATCAAAGAAAAAAATCTTTTGAATGTAATTCTTATTTTAACTGTGTAACTCAAGATATGTGGTTTGTAGGAGACTTCTAGTCATCTGTGTTTGCTGATTGATAGTAAAACTATATGATACTTGAGGTGAACTAACAGATTATTATTTTTTCAGAATATTTACCAGATTGTAAATTATCATCTGAATGTAATTATACAGTAGTAGAATCCAAACATAGATGTAGATTATCTTCAAGTTGGTTGCCTTTTCTAGATAGCACAATAATAAACTATGTAACAACAGTGATTAATATGCTTAATTTTCTTAAGTACCTTACAGCTTTCACTGCTTTAATCAGTAAGCCATAGTTTGCTTTGCAATGCTGAATGTCCTGTTTTGTCTTCTTGATAGTTGAATACACATGTGTTTTTACTAAGTTGTATTTGAAAGATAAATAATTCTCTCTCTTTTTTTCTGTACAGATGATCATCTGGTTGGAGAAGATGTTAGACAAAATAATTAGCATTTTCATCATATTTTTGTTAGTGATAGGAACCCTTCTTTTAGCCCTACTCCTAACTGCAAAGGTAGAGTACAATTACTATTACCGTTAAAAAGTACTTAATTGTTAGAATTGTAGTATGGATAAGAAGCTAGCAGAGCAGACATGAAAAATGTTAACTTTGCTATCAATATGTTTAACAGTTATAGTGTTTGTGATTTTTGTATTATTAGTTAACAGTGAATTTAGCTAGTAGATATACATATTTTTTATGTGCATCTTTATCATCAAGATGCTTAAGGGTAAATGTAGATGGAAAAAGAGAGGTACAGAGGAACTAGTAACTTAGTAGAACTGCGACCTGCTCTCATGATGCCTAATCCAGTTAGAACCCTCTTTACTAGATCAGAAGTTGCTTGACTAGATCCTTCCATGCCTCATTTCAACTGATAGGCTACCCTGGAATCTTTATTTCTTACTTTTCAGGTGCAGATTCCAGTTTCCATTTCCTGTGTCCCCTCCTAGTCTGGGCTGCTGTAATAGAGTCCCAAGTGGCTTAGACAGCAGACATTTCTTCACCACAGTTCTGGAAAGTAGAAGTCTAAGAACAATGTGCCAGCTTGATGAAGTTCATAGTCAAAACCCTCTTTCTGATTTAAGACTGCCTTTTCGTCCTTGTATCCTCACAGGGTGGAAAGATCATGTCTTTTGTGCTTATAAGGGCGCATATGTCATCATGAATGGTCCACCCTCATCACCTAATTTCCCAAAGGTCCTACCTCTTCTTAACCCATGACATTGGAATCTAGCTAACATTTTTTTCTGTAGTGAGAGTTCCTATTCTTATAATGTATCTTTATTTTATATGAACTCTACATCTCAGATTTTGATGTGTTGTTTTCCAGGAATTATGAAGCTTACATGAAGTCATAAATATGAAAACTTTTCATTGAGTGCTATAGAGATATGGCAGTAACTGTTATCAATAGATAATCTCATGCAACAGTTTACTAAAGAATTGCATTGTTTCTTGAGATGTGAATCTCTACTTCCTGTTCTCAGTCATTTTCAGCCTTAATATGCCCTTAGTCTTGTTCCTAACAGCCTGTTCCCTCCCTGACTCCGTGTCAGTCTCTGCATAGTTCTTTAGTTCTTACCTGCTTTTTGTATGTTGATCACATATGGTCACATATAGACTGTACAGATTTTTTTAGAGGTCTTTCATTTTTATTTTATTTATTTATTTATTTTTGGTCATAATGTCACCTGAACCTGCCACTGTGCTATCTTCCTTCTTGGAGAGACTCTTCATTAGTACCATCTTCCATTTTCTCTTCTCCTGTTTCACTTTTCCTTTTTGGTCCCTTTGTATGAGGTATTCTTGCTTGCCCATCTTAATTAAATTCATCTTTCAAATACTTTTTGTTTATCTCAACCTCTTGTGAGTTTTTACTACCCTGAACCAGACAACATGAGCCATTTCTTTGTGGTTAAGGATCTATGCAAACTGAGCTTGGAAGAAAACTTAACTGGCCATCTAGTTCATTCTCTTTATCAGCCAACAAGAGGTCGTTCTCCAAAACATCTTAGCAGTGTTCAGTTGAATGTCTAATAGACATGTCAAATGTAACTTGTTAAAAATAAATTCTAGACTTTTCCTAAATTTTCTGATCTTCTTAGCATCTGCTCATTCCAGTGAATGAACTCCATTCTTGCTCAGGTGAAAAGCCTCAATAATTTTATTGAACTTTTGATTATATTTCTCAGCTCTTACCAAATTTCAGGCAGGGGATGGAGGTTTCTAATCTGCTCTGTCTGAGCATAACTTTTGACACAATTATTTGCTAACTGCTGAATTATGCAGGTTCAGTTAAATCCCTTAAAGTTAGCTCCACACCCCCCTTTTCTTTAAAGATAAACTAAAAACAGTGAGTGAAGACATCAGTGATAGGGACGATAGAGTTTTCAGTTGAGTACAGATAAGTAAATTGCTTATGAAACAAAATAGCAACAGCTCACAGAAGGACAAACCAGAATTCAGAATTGCCACAACATATTTTCTTTACATCCAGTTGTTAAACGAGAGTTGCTGGACATAAAATGAAACACAAAATTGTAAATCATATGCAGGTAGAAAATAATGACTTGTTCCTTTTTTTATCTCCTTATTTTGTATTGGGCAAGGTTTATTATGAGATGTAGTTTCAGTTGGCTTGTTTAACTCTTAAACATTGCTCAGTTGCTTATTTAACTGTATGTCTTATGTTGCCTTACAGTTCTGTAAGTTCATGTAGTGTTGATAGCACCTTTATATATAGATATACACCCCGTATATGCATACACACATGTGAACTAAATGTATATATGTGACTGTGTAAATACTTATATATTTCTAGTTACAGTTTTTTTCCTTAAATAAATTGTTGAGTTTTTTGAAGGTGGGGAGTTCTTATGAATTTTCAGATCCCACAGTATATGTCAAATGATATTATGTGTATTGTTCAGAGCAAGTTTCTAAATTAATTAAAAGTAAGGCATGTAATTATTTAACTGTAAAAATCACTGCTTTCAATAAACAGTATAGAAAAAATGATTTTTTTCCCTCTCCTTGTCTGTAATACAGGTACATCAAGAAAGTGTACACATGATTGAAGTCACAAGCAATTTGATTAATGAAACTCTAGCAAATCACCCTGAGTGGGCAAAGTAAGAATACTGTTTTGACGAAAGTAGAAATGGCTGACTTAGGTTCTGTATCTATGTATGTTCTCATAGCAGTCAGTAAGATTTATTTTGAGGCCTTAGATTCATTTGTTAGTTATTAAATATCTGTACACATATCTCTATGAGTCCTACACTTTCGAGTAACACTACTCAATTTGTTTTTTTAAACACTATCTGACATAATTTTCCCCATAAAAACGTAGTACCATATATTCAGCAGTCCCTCCAAACCATTGATGAATCCATAAATACTAGAACATTTAAAAGTTACTTCATTTCTCCACAGTCCCTTCTGTTTAGAGAGCTAAACCTGTTCATATAATATGAGATTATTACATTTGTAAGGACCTCTAAAATTTTGTCTTACTGAGGAAAACTGAGAATTTGCTAAAAAAAAAAAACACATTTTTATTTTATTTGGAGTATAGGATGAACTGATTAATATTAAAGATTAAAACTATTATCATTTGACATTGTATTTAATTTCTCTGAAATGTCTTTTCTCTGGCTAAAGACCATCACTTTCCTAGGCATTATTACTTCCAAGGCTATGTCTGGCAGTTGCCTTTCTCTTTATGATTGTTTTACACACACACACACACACACACACAATCATTTATCACTCCTGACTTCTGTATAAAACTTTGTGAATTGAGGATATTGCATGTTCGACTTGACCCACTGTTTGTCTTCCACATGCCAGGGCCTTAGGAAAGTGATTAGTTACTGCTTGCCTTGATCTTTGTCATCACTCATGAAGAGCTGAAATCAGAACTGTCAAATTTGTGAATGTCACAGCGCTAGAAACAGCAGTGTGAGGAGAATCAGGATATGTGAACACAAACTCTCCTTTTGGTAACTGAGTGTGTGTAGTGTGTTATTAAGGCTGATGAAACTGCCCATTTGGTAAACAGAAAAATGGGGACGTACCAGTGAGTCACCTTGACTTGCTGTACAAGGAGTCAAGCTTGTAGATTGCAGTTCCTTGTATAGCTGGAACTCTTCTCAGGAGTTCCTCACATCTTAAAAGTGGGTAAAACATTTAAAACTGTGATTCATCTTTTATTTCCTTTCTCAATTTTTTACTTCCTTAGATCAGTGATTCTCAAATTTTAGCATGCATTAGTCACCTGCAGGACTTAAAAATTGCTGGGCCCTAACCCAGGGTTACCTTTTTGGTATATCTGGGTTGGGCACAAAAATTAGCATTTTAGCAGGTTCCTAAGCACTTTTTAAAAAAACTGAAGTAGTGTTGCATTAAAACATTATACATTTGGAGTGTCTGTCATTGAAAATCAATATATGTATTTACTATCACAGTCAGTTCTGATACTACTGGTTTGAGGATCACACTTTGAAATCCACTGTTCCAGGTGCTGACTATCCCAGTGCTCCAGAACAACTTCCTCTGGAGCTGAATAAGACAGATGGCCCAAGATACACATGGGCAGAGAAACCAGACAAAGGAATGAAAGGGAGGTTGTAAGGAAAGTGAGCTAAAAGCTAAAGAAAGCGTGAAGGGAAAGGCTGAGTGTTTGATTCAAACCAGTTAGGCCTAGGAAGTCAAGGATTCCTGCTTGTGATTCATTTGTATCTATGTGGTGACTGGTTAACAGTTTATTAGTTGCTGATTTTTAAATACATTGAATTTCAAGAGCTATTGGTGCAGTATACTACACCAATAATAAAAAGCATACTTGTCTTTAATTTTTCCTTTGTTCATTTTAATTTAGTTGGCTTCCCGAGGCTCAGGTAGTCCAAAGAGCCCTCAATTCTGCAGCTAACAATGTTTACCAATATGGACGAGAATGGATAACCCACAAGGTAAGGGAAGAGCCTCTTTGTGGCTTTCTTTATGCAGGTTCTTCATTGGTAGTGATTTCTTTCTTTGATAAAGCATAAGTGGAGATTCTGTTTAGAATAATTTATTTTTGAAATAGACTTAAATCTTTAAGTCAACAAGCAACAGATATGAAATTAAACCTACTGGATGATCATTTTAAATAGTGATAATAACCTGAACAATATGCGAGATTGGTCATTTGCTTCTTGTTCAAAATAGATCTGATTCTTTATTTCTAAAGGATAGAATGATCACTAAGTTTGGAGGATTAAATAAGACTTTGGGAGAAAAAGTATTCACACATATTAAATTTTATTATTTACTGAGGTAGCTGTACTTGCAGTTTCCAATTTATTTCACTTAATCTTTTCAAGAAAGCTGAAGAGTCTAAATTATTTTGCCTATTGTGCAGATGAGGAAACAGATTCGGCAAGGATAAGAATATTCTTGGTGGTGATGTAGTGAATTGTAGTAAAAAAATGAAGCCAGTATATGGTTTCATACTGCAGACCAATCCCAAATCCTTACTCTTTCTACTATAGTGTGCTAAAAGTACGAACTTGAACCTGGGTTGAGTATTTAATGTGGCACCTGAGATAAATCTGAAGGAATGATAGGTTCAGATGAATAAAGGGCAGAGTGTATTTAATAAGAGGTGTTTATCTGAGACAGCAGTGTGCTTGGGGAAGTGCTTTTGACCTTTGTGAAAGGAAAATGAAAGATAGAGGAAAGATACAATTTGCAGAGTTAAGGATCAGACTCCATGATAGAGTTATGATGGCCTTCCCCACACTTCAGTATTGCCTCTGGAATAAAAAGTAATTTGAAATTTGAATATGTTGAAGTAATTAGGATCATGTAGGGATTGACCTATGTCTTGGTAGTGATTAAATAATACCAAAACTTCATGAACTAATATGAAACTGTTAAACATAAAGATTAAGGTCAGTGATGAAGGTCAAAAGTAAAATGCTTATGATATGAAAGAAAATGCAGAATTCTAAATTTTATCCATGTAACAGAAACTTGCAGAGGAAATGGGAAGAGTTGTATTAACAAAGTGAGGCTATAAATCGATGCTTATCTTTTCAAAACTGTCTTTAATATCACTACATGTTAAAGCATGGGGTAAAATACTACAATGAATAATCTTCTCTAAGTTATTTTGTCTCTTTCTACTTAGTTCCCTTGAGTGCCGAAGCCAGTCTGATCAGTCATAACTCTGCAACCTGACTCCTTCCGCACACTAAGGGAGATATCTGTGTTAATAGCTAAGGCCTTCAAATTTTGCTTACAGTGCTGTGGTAATTTTTAAAATAGTGATACCTGTAGCATGAGATTTCTGTATGACGGATGGGTGCTGGGGCTCATGGGAAAGATATTTCTCTAGGTGGATAAAATTTGATCATGGTATCATTTGTTCCTGCCTCTGTAACCTGAAGCTGCTCTCTTAGAGACCCAAGAACAGTGAAAAGATAACAGAAAGGCAAGGAAATTTATGGAAACATTGAGGGCTAAAGTTTAAGAGAGGAATATCATGTGGCTAGAGGCAATTAAATAGTTTGGAATATTTTAGATTGATTTGGAGCAAGTGTAAAGACCCAGCATCCTTAATATTACTGAATTGTTACCTGAAGTACTGTTTCTGTTCCAGCTTCATAAAATTCTTGGTGATAAGATGAATAATACTGCTGTAATTGAAAAGCAAGTACTGGAACTTTGGGACCGACTGTATCATTCTTGGTTTGTAAAGGTAAGTTATTTTAGTTGAGGTTTTCAGTTATAAACTTAAAAAGTCCTTTTATTTGGGAGACTCATTGACCAGGTAGAGTAATACTAATATTTCATATATTGAAATTCTTAAGCTTCGAAGTCTTAAACCTCAGGTCAGTAGAAGGCCGCATTTTTCACTTATTATGAGTTAATGGTTAATCTCCGTGGTGGAAACTATTAATCCCTCTGGTGTATCAGTGTCCCATCCTCTGTTCATTATCACCAACAGCGTCTCAGCCACTAGGCTACCTCTTTGAAGTAAAAATGTAAGGCATTTTTAAAAATTTTTAAAAATGAGTATTATTTTTTCATATTGGCTACTTGCAGACTAAAATAAACAGGTGAAATTTTTTTTTTTAAGATTTATTTATTTATGCATACAAGCACTGGGGTACAGGCCAGAGGTGTGAGGGGTGAGAAGATTCACCACAGAGAGCAGGGAGCAGAACAGGCAGATCAATTGAAGTACACTGCTGAGGGGAGCAGCGGGCACAGTAGGAGAGGTCTGCCGGGCCATGTGGGTCCCCTCCCTGGCCGGGGCAGGGATCGAACTCGTGCTGCAGTGGCTGCGGTTTGCTTCACAGTGCGTTGCTTAACCCACTGCGCCACCAGGGAGGCCCTGAAATTTGTTTTTAATAGTATAGTTTTCTTACCACAATATACCTAATGTCTTATTGTTTCAATATGTAATCAATGGGAAAAAAATTTTTTTTAAAGATTTTATTTACTTATGCATATGAGAGCTGGGGTATAGGCCAGAGGCAGGGGCTGAGAGGATTCCCCAGAGACAGAGTGGGGAGCAGAACAGGCAGACTGACTGAAATACACTGCTGAGGGCAGCAGCGGTCGAGGCAGGAGAAGTCTGCTGTGCCACTTGGGTCCCTTCCCGGCCAGGGGTGGGACTTGCACTGTAGCGGTTGCAAAAGCTCGACAGTGCAGTACTCAACCGCTTGTGCCACCGGGGATGCCCCCACAGAAAAATTTTTATGAGATATTTTATAAATATATTTTTTCATACTAACTCTTTGAAACTTGTATATTTTGCACTAATAGTATATCTCAATTTTTGGAATAGACGTATTTTGAGTGCTTGGTATCCGCATGTAGCTAGTGTCTACTGTTTTGAACAGTATCACTAGATACTGAGTACTTTTCTCTTTGAGAAAGTGAAAATTTAGAGCTCTTTATTTTAAATCAACCTTGTATACTACATATACTGATATACTCTTCAGAAATAATGATGGAAAAAGGACACCGTTTTTCGCTTACTATGAAATTGAGATTTTGAAACTATCGGGTTGTGCCGGTCAGTGCTGTGCCCTGGGTTCGACCACATGCCCAGTGGCCCATCAGGAGCTGTGCAGTGGAAGATGCTCATCCAGTTGGGAACAAGGTAGACAGGCCAGGGTTGGTGGTGATTTACCAGGGTTCAAGGGAGAAATGGACCATATAAAAGGTGAGACGGAAAATATAAAAATGTCTTAACTTATTTACAAATATGTAATTTGAATTTATTGCTTAGTGACCTGTTTGGGATTTTTTTTTCTTGCCCTGGGATTGTGGAGGGGGTGTATTGGGCTTTGTGGGTTTCAAAGATTGGGAATTAAATTAAGCTAATTGGGAAAATTTAGGGAGAGTATAATATATTTGATCCCACCTTCTGGAGAACCAGATAATTAGAAAGGTGGTATCTATTTCAATCTGGTAACTCTGGGGCTTTTTCTTACCAACAAACAGTATTTACTATTCCTCATCCCTTTTGAGCTTCATTTTAGACTTAAGGAGATCAGTATTTTAAAAGCATTGGTTTATAAGGGGTTACGTACATTGCTTTCTTTTACTAGGACTTGATGTCTTCCTACACTACATAATGAAGATTGATACCCACTATGCTCTTGGCAATGGGAGAAAGGGAACACATGTAAAATGTTAAGAACTTACCTCTATTTCTGCTTGCCCCTTCACTCTGTTTATTCATGTCTCTTTCAAATTTAGTCAATCCTGCATTTTTGCCAGTGTAACTCTGTCATATAGATGAGTTAGCATCCTCCCCCATTCTTGTTCCTTGTCCATATTCTTCTCTCCTACCTCTATTGTATGTGGAAAATTCATAAGGAAGGTGAGGAAAAGAGGAAAAAGTAAAAGAAGTGGGAAACCAGAAAAAGGTAGACGAGCTAAGAAGCAAAAAAATGATGCAAGTAATTATGTTTTTGTGCAGTTGTATGTGTTGAAGAATAAGGTGTTCACAAACATTTAGGGAGGAAGCACTTGGCTAGGTTAAGGTGTGCTAGCTAGGATATAAACAGCGAAATACTACATTTCATGTGTTTGGGTGGAGTTCTTGTTTGAGTCCTCAAATAATGCAGTTTTCTCTCCTTGGGAGTACTTAGTAAAGTGTTCAGTGGGCTTAAAACAAAAAGGTTACTTACTCTTTTTATTCTTTAGTTAAGATGGCGATTTCATATCTGAACTGTTTTATTCCATAGAACATCACACATTCGGGAAGACACAAAGGACACAAGATGCACATAAGTCGTCAGAACAGCTGGCTGGGAGACATCCTGGACTGGCAGGACATCGCTTCCTTTGTTCATGAGAACATTGAGACATTTCTTTCGGTAAGAAATAGTCTTTATGGTTCAGTTGGACTTGGAAATAAAGCAGAAACCCCAGTTCATTGTTTTTACACTTAGAGACTTTTAGTTACGCGGTTTTTAATATATGACATTTGCAGTTTTGAGAGTTCTAAATGCATTGGAAAGATATCCAAAAGGCATAGGCTTCAGGTATCCTCCCCAGATGCCTTCTCTTGAAGAATGTGAGCACTGCTTTGACTCTAAGATTCTCATATATGGGTATCCTCTTCCCCTAAGGCTGAACAGAATGTCCCTAGCTGGACTACTTGGAAGGGTGCTGTCTTATTCAGTGAAAATGACCTTTTGTAAAGGAACACGGTTCCAGTTGTGGTGGAGAGACTGCATGGCACCATTCAGAATCTTCGCTTATTTTGTTCCCATGCACCACCCACCTCTGCCTTGTTTTCTCAAGGACGAAAGGCAGCAACAAAGAGCTTGCAGCACTGATAAGTTTAGCCCACTCTTCATTCCATAGTGTACTTTGAAATTGAAAGTGTCTTGGCATGTGGCTTTTCACCAAGATGAGAATTTTCTTGAGAATAACCTTGTGACTTTCACCAATTTAGAAAAAGTTGAGATTTGCAATGCTAGATTTTTTTAATTTAGTTTTTAACAAAATAATAGATGGCCATACCTGAAAAGTCAAAAATACTTAAAAATTTTGGTAAAAAGTAGTGCTGTACTCCATGCTTCTCTATGTCATCTTACTCCTTAGGAAAAAAACTGTCAATTCCCTAATTTTCTTGGGTTGTTTCCATTTATAAAATAATGTTTATGTTGTCCCATCATGGTTTTGCAGATTTAGACATTATCTTTTGGCTTCCTAAATGGAATATGGGATAGAGACGTGGCGTGCTTTACAAGTCCCTCAGTCTTCCTTATGCCTTTCTTATGGGCTTCTTTTCCACTCCTTTGGCTCATGTCTCAGCTTTGCACTCAGTCTGTCCCTTCCTTCCACTCACCTAATACAGTTACAACAGTTTGGGGTTAGATCTAGAAATTCTTGTTCTTCATTTTAGGAATTTTTGTTAGGAATTTTTTAATGTTGTTTTTGATATTCCCTTCTGTTTTCTCAAGTCCAGTGTCTCAGAGTTTTTGCTCTGAAGACTCCAAAGAGTTTTTATTTATGTGTGGATTATAATTATTGCTATTTACTATATTAAGGATTTAAAATGAGAATTTTTAGACTACTGTCAATATGTTAAAAAAAATAGCATTACGTGTTAAAGACCATGCTTTCTGTATCTGAAAAATTTTCTAAGACACACAAAAAACTGATTTAGTGACTGACTTTCTTTCACATTTTTGCAAATCATATAATGTATGGCATTTGCATATCTGCTTCTTCATTCATTTTGTTGGAATTCACTGTGTTGATTGAAATAATAAAAAAAAAAACCCAGCCTCACACAGATATGTATTTGGAAAAGAGAGAACCTTTTTAATAACTTTTTCAGATAATTATGTCTATTTTTCTTTGATACTATACCAGAATTCAACAAATGGTATTTCTTAGAGGTTAGTTGCAGTCTGGAATTAAAAACCTTAACTATGAACCTAAACTTTTTATACTCTTATGTTAAAAGTCAGAATGGGTCTTTTACTCTGGCAACATTCTGGTCATTTGGAAGATGGGTTCACTGATTGCTGTATATCTTCTAAATATTGACACATTTTGTTACATATTATAAAAAAATCACATTTTTTATATCATCACCTATCTTATGAGAAAAATGTTCTAAGAAGCTGTCAAGACTGATGAATCTTTTTTTTTTTGCCAGTATACTTGTAAGTACCCAAGAGCTCTTTATATTCTGAACCTTCCTTTAATCTCCTTGGATACACAGTAAGTTTGACTATTATTACCAGTATAACAATTACAAGAGGGTAGTTCCTATCAGTGCGACCCAGAAGCAATTTAAAAATTTTTTTGATTAAAAATTCCAGAATAACTGAAGCCCCCAAAAGAATGCTTGTCAAAATCACAAGTAAGGGCATTGTTTGTTTCTTGCAATCAGTGGCATTATTCATTCACTCTTTATCCCACAAGGTCAAACAGTCAGTCATGCATATTTTTGTAGGCATTGTGGTGCATTTTCTAGATTTTTTGTAAGGGGTTTTTGTAAATGAAAATAGCCTGCCAGAGTTCTCTGATGAAGACTGAACTGAGGTTTGCAAGAAATGCCGAGGATAACAAAATAAGCCTTTATTACGACACATTTGAGGTAGGAAAGGAATGGACAGGCCTTTCATAGAACAGATGGTATAACTTGAACATATGACAAAACCCAGAACTTGTATTTTGAAAAGGACGCCAAAATAAAATTAGGCATTCTGTTCCCATCTCTAGTTTCACTTATTAGCTTTATATCCTTGGACAAGAGTTAAAAAAAAATCTCTGAGCTGCATTTAGACTAAAGATGGTAACGTCTTCCCTGATAGCATTGTTGTGAGGTTGATGGGAGCATCCTGGAAACTAGGGGAGGGTGTTTTTCTGATTACTTTGCTTTGATTTTTTTTTTTGTCATGAGTAAGGATAGGCCACTCGAAAAGATTAGAAAAGACATTATCATGAGGGAATTTTAAGTTCATCAGGAAATGAAAACATTGTAGGTGTGCTGTAGATATTATACATCTTCCTTCAATAATGTTTAGCATATATTATTAACCTTCATTTTAATATCTGGTTCTAGTAGATTTGCAGATGATGAATCAACGGCACTTAGGACTTAGTAGGTCCTCATATAATAGTTGTCATCTTATCTGAGCAAACATTTTCAATTCTAGAGCTCTGCCCTTAGTCCTACGTGAAGCCGTTGAGGTGATAATTTTGTATTTGTAGATGAATCTTTCAAATTGGAGGTGTCTAAGGATGGAGAATACCTAGTAAGACAAATGCTAGAATTTCATGGCCTGTACTCGTGATCCTACAAGTTAAATATAACCACAGGTGCATTTACTTTTCTGTACATCTTTTTTCTATGCATACCATTTTCACATAATTATCATCATGCTAAATAAAAATTTTGGTCCTTTTTTTTTTTAATTTAACATTGTATCATAAAATATTTTCCTGTTAGTAATAGAGGTGTTCTTAATGGTTCCCTAATATTATTTACATTTGATTCTCCCAAATTTACTTAATCTTTCCAGTCAATATTCAGGTGTTTTTAGATGGCTTTGTTTTTATTTTTCCATTTACAATAATGCTCAGGTCTTGTCTTTTCAGCTTATGGCAGTGTATTAAACACTAGCTAGCTATAGAAACGTCTTCCCTGAGGGTCTAATATTCAGCTTTCCCTCCTGTCAGATATTAGAGTCTCTGTGGATTGTTATGAGCCGCAACGTGAGCCTGCTTTTTACCACTGTCACAACGCTCCTGACCATCCTCTTCTACAGTGGGACCGCCCTTCTCAATTTCGTGCTGTCTCTGGTATGTACATGGCAACAGGCACTTTTATCACATCCTATTCTGCAGCAAAGTGTGTTCTTGGTTCCTTTCGTGTGTCCTTCCTGTAGTTTTCAAATGTGATTTTTAGGAGGCATTGTCCTTTGTTTTGCAGATAATTTTCCTGACCACACTGTTTTATCTATTAAGTTCCAGTGATGAGTACTACAAGCCAGTGAAGTGGGTGATAAGTCTGACACCACTCTCTCAGCCAGGTCCTTCCTCTAATATTATTGGCCAGTCTGTGGAAGAAGCTATCAGGTAGGGATAAGATTTATACTCTTCTTCTTTCCTTCAGAAACTGCTTTTCTTGACAAGCCTTTTTTCTGTCTCAACCTGCCTAGCAATATTTAGCTTAAACTAAATAATATAATGGACATTAGTATTCTTAAATTTTCTTTACCTCCTCCTGAGAGAACAATATGAGCAGTGCAAATGTTAAGAAGAAAAAATCAAAGCATTTTAATAATCTACTCTCAATTCTGTGGTTCACAGGGATTTAATGGCTGCCACCATTGGCTTTCCATGTGCAGACTCTTGTGTTAGCTCCTGTTTTATGTCACTTGCTTGGGAGAAACCCATCCTGTCCCACATTACGCTTCGCCTTCTCTCAGAAACCTCCTCCCTTCTCAGGAATTCTAGCTTTGTTCAGGTAGTTGAGTACACCTTCCTATTTCTTCCTCTTTCCTGTAGCCAGGCTATGCCCTCTGCAAAGGGTAGGGTGGGTTGGATACAAGAAATGTAAACTTTTTGGTTATCTCCAAGTTGTATGTTCTCTCTGCATCTCAGGTTCTGACCAAAACCTTCCATCAGTCATGCCTTCTGAGGTTCATGTATGGCAAACTTGGTTTCTAAATAAAATGACTCTCTAATTTCACTGGCTCCTGGTTCCCGTTTTCTCTTCATCATTTCAGATATTGAAGAGCAGCCCAGGCCTGTTTCAGTAACTCCCCAAACCTTGTCCCTCAGTACTTTTAACTCATTAATAACACAAGACTACAATTTTTACTACTTATGAATAAGCTACTCATATTAAATCTTCATTGTGTCCATTAGAGATCCTTTTCTAACAAGTTGTTAAACAGGTGGTTTTAAGCTTCACTTAAATAATGAATCTGACTGGTATTTATTTTTTAAAAATATTTAAAAAAATACTACTTCTTGAAACCAGTCTTCCACAGAAATCTTGATTTGATCCAGTAATCCTGTCTGACTGATCTTGCCTAATTTTTCCCTGTATCGATATGACGGCTGGTGAAGATACCACTTTTATCTTTGGATAAACCTCACTTACTTTTAAATAACATACATATTCCTTAAACAGTGTCTCTGAGAACTGATCGGTTTCTCTCTTCTTATTACTAATGAGGCCTGAGTCATCTTTTATCACTACCTTTCTTCCCTGATTAGAGATTAATTAGGATTAAAAAACTTTGAAAAGCTCTTCACCTACCATGGTGCCCTCGACATCATCCTTCCATGTAAAGACCCCAGGTTTGGGGTATGTTAGCTAATGTAACAGCTTCTGGGTGAAGCTGTCTTCAGGAAAGATGCTCATTGCCTTTCATGTCCCTTCTAAGTCTATGTGACCACTGCTTTTATCCTTATTGAGTAAATGAGGTGATGGAAATTCTAGTAATAGATTAGTTTATCTAAGTGACATTCGTCTGACTCCGAAATGTCTATGGAAATACTCTACCAAAAAGGAAAAGTAACCTTCTGCCTTCCTAATAGGATAAAGCTATTGACCCAGCCATATTAAAGGCTGGAGAATGCTCTATTTAAGCTAAGCTTGACAGAAAAATAGCTACTTTGTCCATAAAGAGCTTCATAAAGGTGGTACCTCATTTTTCTACAGTAATCTCTATTAATGCTCTTAATCTCATTAAAAATTTTTGTATTTTCAAATCCTTGAATTTTCTCTTGTCCTGTTTCCTTAGAGTGAACCACTTGTCAGCTGTCATCTAAATATCTATCATTGAGCCACCTTTTTTCCTACCAAATATGCTTTTTTAAACTTTTTAGCATTGTTTGCTTGGACTTGGCAAGCGAAACTGTGATCTGCGTATCAGTTCAGCTAATTGGACATACCCTTCTACCATAGCAGGAGAAGCTGGTTGGGGGAGAAGATCATGAGATAAACTTGTGGTATTGTTAAAACTATTCAAATGGACACAGGTGGCTGGTAGCTAAAAATTTTTATTTTTCACTGGAGATAACTTGAGATTCGCACTGCTGTGATCTATGAAGAAATGACATAATACATGTCTTTTTATCAGTACAAACTAGACTTGCCTCCTTGGGATCGCATACATTAATTATGCTCTAGAATAGAACCATGTCTTGGTTCAAAGTATATTAGGACAGAAATCTTTAGGTTTATCATCTTATTTTAATGCAGAAAAATCTTTTAACAACTCACAGTACCAGAACTGTAATGGTTCTCAAAAATTGATAGTTTTTCATGTCTGCAAAATATGGTACAGACTAAACTTGTTAAGACCCACACTGTTTTTCTAACCAAAACTATATTAAGTTAAATAAACTAAAATTTATTTATTTAAAAGATTTATTTATTCATATAAGAACTGAGGTACAAGCCGGAAGTGCAGAGCATGAGAGGATCCACTAGAGAGTGGGGAGCAGAACAGGCAGATGGACTGAAATATACTGCTGAGAGAGCAGTGGGTGAGGCAGGAGAGGTCTGCCACACCATGTGGGTCACCTCTCTGGCCGGCAGCAGGGATCGAACTCGTGCTACAGTGACTGCGTTTTGCTTCATAGTACTTTTCTTAACCCACTGCGCCACCAGGGGAGGGCCCAATAAACTAAAATTTATAATTAAAGTGAAATTTAGCAGTTGAAGTCCTATTGTTCTTTTTCTTTTTTGAACTAAATTTAAGACACATCAAAATATGCAGGTTTTATATATCTTCTTTTGAAAACCTTCTTAAGCATATTAGATGTAGTTCTGGTTCTAAGAGCACTTATCAAGTTTTTCATCCTGAAGGATTGTGTTCAATATATATTTCCTCTTGGAGAAACTTTTTAAGAGAAAAAATATCTTAAAAGTATTTATGAAAATAATACAGTGTTCTGAGAGTGCACTTTAGTCTGCAAATTATCTGTGATAGCAGATTTTTATAAGCATCAATCATGAGTTATCAGTGTGGCATTTAAGTAGAAATCATTAAATTCATTTTACATGGCCTATTAATAAGGTAAAAGTGGAATTTAAATTGGTACTTAACTGCATGATCAGACAGTGAAAGCGTCTTTGTTCTTTGGGCTTTGCCTTCTGAAATATGTGGCTACTTTATAATCACTGTCTCATTGAATTTTTGAAGCTTAATTATTATTCTCAGTTCTGAATAAGTAGTCTCCTAGTGGAGTACATTGGGTTTTCATTCATGAATTTTGAGCTAGTGGCATGCCTCCTTGTCCCCAAACCATTTTCCTCCCCTTAGAGCATGTTGTATCCTGAATGTTTGCATCACACCCTTCTTCCCCGATGCTCCCATTCTGCTTGCTCTGGTGGAGATATTGCACATTACTAAGTTGCATGTTGTCACGGCCTCAGTGCAATTTAGTGTGTGTGATATTTTCACATGAGTGCATGCACACGGGTATGGCTCTTGCTTGTGGAGTTACAGCTGTGTCAGTGGGTAGAAGTCCAACTGATGAAATAGAGGGGAGTATGAGTGTTACCGTGATATTTTCATTTGGAAAAGTGAACATGCTTTCCCCACTTTTGGAGAATTAGAAGAATTTGGACTAAAGAATAATCTTTGTTAAATCAGTCATTTAATAAAACACTATTTCCAATTTTGACTTCGAATGAATTAAGTGATCATTGCAAAGAAATTCTCATGGATTTAAGACTGTAAACAGTGTTGGGTTAAATCAAGATATATACGGAAGAGATTAAAGTTATTATATAAGAAAATGGTTTTTTTTTGTTTTTTTTTAGAAGATGTATTTTTATTTACTTGAAGAGCTATCTCTTCACACTGGAACAGAGAGACAGAAGCTCTTATGCTGTTTGGGGAAATTAAATTAACTAGAATTTTTAAGTAGCAAGGTCAGTAGATGCCTTTTAAACTTACCTGATTAAAGGTGGGTCTAATAAACCTAAACCTTTACTTTATGTTTCCAAAGAAAAATTACCTTCAAAAACTGTTTTGTTTTTAACTTCTCATATTGATGTTCTAAAGGTTGTTAAATTCGTTTTAATAGGCTTATAGAATTAGTATTGAGATACAAATATTTGCTATTTGCCTCTATAATTGAAACATCCGCTTAATTTTTTAGATTAGACTAAACATCCATGATAAACCATCTATTACTGATACAAAATGTTGATATTACTATTGCCAAGGACTCCAGATGACCTGATGTGATGCTGTGGTTATATGTGTCCGTATGTGACTGTTATTTTCAGTGGGATGGGAGGTGTCTGTGTAAGTGGCTCCTGGTGCCCCTCTCAGCACACTAGGTCTGCATGAACAGTGTGGCTATTACCCTTTGGAATGGGAAATCCAATGTCAACCAGGTTTCTGTACCTTTTACAGTGGAAATGGGCTGCTGAGATGGATGAGCCAGGGAAGAGGGAGGCAAGTTCCTTCCTAGGAGAAGTGTGTAGTGAGCAAGAGAACTTGGGCTGCTTTTCCCAACTGGTAATTTTATATGCAGTGTCTCTGGAAGCTGGCCTGCCCCTTTCCACTTGGCACTGTTTTCTTGAGGCACAGCGTGTGGCAGGGAGGGTAGAATACTGGTAAGTAAATAATCCCTTTTGTTTTCTGGACGAATGATAGCCTCATAGCATTCTTACTTCACCTTTAGAAAGAGGGAAAACCAGGTAAGGACATGTTGGGAGGAGGCAGAATTTGATTTGGGGTTCTTTACCCTCCTTTTGTTTGTTAGCCACATGCCTTCTACCCTTCTGCATTTCCAGAGCCTGACCATTATGCCACATTCTCTCCACTCTTTTTGCTTCCAATTTCATTCCGTTAAAAGTAGGTCGTCTGATCAAATCCTGAGTTATCTGGCTAGTTTTCTCTCACTCAGATTAGTTAAATAGCCAGTAATCTTTTGGTCAGAAATGAGAGAGGGGTTGATAACACAAGTGAAATATTAGGTGGCTTGTAAAAGAGGAATGTTTTCAATTTATAAAAGGTAAAGATAGAACTTGTTAGGAGGAATTAAAATCCTAATCAATCATTTGAAATCAATTCAAGCCTCTGGTGCTGAGGGGTTATATAATTGTATGAACAAGGTATGGGCACACACCCCCTTAGTGCTGACAGTATAAATATTCCATAGTGTTTATTAGGGGGAAAGCTAGAAGCAGGAAAAAAGCTGATTGTGTGTGAATTTAGAATTTTTATTTGTAGAGGTATGCTTAGGTGGGGCATGAATGAATTGAATGTACTAAGATCTGCCTTCTAGTGGAGAAGGGATACCCTGTCCCACAATGGTCTGCATATAGCACAGGGACCAGGAAGCATCTATAGGACTAAGAGTGGAAATTCTCTGAGTGAGGACATGGCCCTCCTAGAAAGGGGTGCCTGCAACTCAATGGCTGATGTCAGTCTCCTCTTCCACCGAACTAAATCAGACCTGTTGAGCCAGCTTGGCTGAGCAAAAGAAGGGAGGACATTCAGAGCCTTCTGAATTTATGCTCTTTTTATGACTCAGTGCTGGGAAAACTTGGAGATGTAGCTGGAGAACAGATGTCAATCTTTAAGAATGACCGAAAAGAGAGGTAGCAGAAGACTGAGCACAGGCTACTCGTTTATTCCAGAGAGGGCTGAGAGAGTAGAAGGTACTATGTGTTACATAAGCAGTAAACTAGTGAGCCTGTAAATTTCTACAGTATGTGTTCATGACTGAGCGGTTATAAAGGGAAAAGGTTAATGGTGGTCTGATGGGGCCATGGTTTCACCCAGTGCAAGTCATATGTAACCTCCCTTAGAAAATGACACAATTGAAGTGATTGTGATTCTTGCAAGAGATTGGCTGAAGTATGTCATAATTCCTTCTTTTAATGGTAAGACAGCACAATGCTCAGTGAGGGAATGCATTTGTGTCATCTAAGGAATATTCTTGCATTGATTAAACTACTGATTTCTGTTAACTCATTGAAATAATATTGTGCATGCATTTAGTTATATTTGATTACGAAAAAATTATTCCTGGCACTCTGAGTTTTAGGTTCCAAAGAACCTGAAAAATGAGTGATTTTATATATTTTTTTTTTCTGGCATTTTGGATTAATACTCATGTAACCTGGTTAATACCTTACAGTTTCAGTAACTAATCCACAGTTTGAGGGTATGTTATTTGCATTTTCAACATTGCCATACCCTGCTCCCCTTTAGCACAAAGCAAAAAGCAGTTATACTTCCAAAAACTGGAAGAAGACAAGAACAGCTTACCATGTTCATTATTTTCAGTTTTGTTACAATATTGATTGGTTATAATGATATAATAGCACTGACTTAGTTGAATGCTTATTGTACACCTGGGACTAAGCTTAGCACCTCAACCATGTTATTTATTTTCATAAAACCCCAACAGGCTGAATCCTATTATCCCTGTTTCGCAGTAAAGGAAAGTGAGACTCAGGGAAGTTTTATGGTTTTTAAGATGATGCCACTAGTAAGTGACAGGATTTACTACCTCCTTCTCAGAAGCTTCCTTCTCCCATTCTACTACAGAAGTAATTTCATTATCTCTTTGGCTGTTATATCTTTGTCTTTAGGTTCCTTCTGAGATTATAGCCCACTGCCCCATTTTGCCTAGACTTGCTCCTTTTCCATGATTAATCTTTTCTGGTACACCTCAAATCTCTTGTCCTAAGTTCCGTATTAAACTTTGTTTCCTATTTTTAACTACCTCCAGGGTATTTTCATCATCTGTTTTCTTACCATTGCCTAAACGAAATGTATTCCCTTTTTCTCCACATCTCACATTCTGGATTTCTTCCTGTCTTTGAGACGCTGCCATTCTTTTTCCCACAGACTTGAAATCTGAAGCTACATCATTTTCTCTCTTTCCTTCATCTATTCAGATCTTTTTTATTTTCTTTGGACTGTCCCCCTTTAGGTCTTATTGATACCACTTTAATATGAGTCCTTATTGTCGGAAGTCACAAGGCACCATTAGAGCATTCTCGAGTGAAACTGTTGGTCAGGATGACAAAGGTTTCATAATTTGAGGAGTTACTTCCACCAAATCCATGTGTCAGAACCCTACTCAATGACTGAATCTCTAGGCTCAGAGCTTAACTTAGCTCTTGTAATACTC
Organism: Galemys pyrenaicus; assembly: GCA_019455555.1. Taxonomy (NCBI): domain Eukaryota; kingdom Metazoa; phylum Chordata; class Mammalia; order Eulipotyphla; family Talpidae; genus Galemys; species Galemys pyrenaicus. The sequence goes on along the minus strand of JAGFMF010012011.1, from coordinate 4,569,173 downwards.
CTGTTGGGATGCTTTGGAAAGCTTGATGTTTCCTTTTGTGTGTACCGCATGGTCGTCGCTGCCACCGTCTCTGCTTTTTCAGTTAGGACAGTTTTCACTTCTGTCATGATACATGAGCATGCCTTTCCTGCACCCCAAAGAGCCCTGGTTTGTAATTTAGTGATACCTTAGGGTAATTTAAGCTTTGCTGCCATTATGCTTTCTCTGAGCAGTTCCTTATTTCCCATCCCGTACACAGTGCTGTGTTAATTTCCCAGCTAAAAAGCAAAAATGAAGCATGTATTTTCCTGTACTGCATTCCTATTAATCATCAAAAATGTGTTTATTTTTATACCTCTAATTATTTTCCTCTTTGATTTTACTTTGGAGTTAATAAAAAATTTTTTTTCTTCATGAATTCTTTCCTGGTGACCTGCATTCTCTGACAGCATTTGCATGAGTTACTCTGTAGGCTTGGTTGCATAGATGAAGCACTGTGGGATGATAACAAGAGAAGAGATAGCAATGAAATCAAGTTACATTATCCTTTACTTGATCTTCCCAAAGGGAAGGATGGCAACAGCGAGTGTTTCTTAGAGTTTAACATTGTCATTAGAAATATACTCACCCTTAATTTTCTTTCCATTTATTTTGGCAGCGAAAGATCTGCTTCAGAAGTAAAAAACTGATGCATTATTTCAGTGAATTGGGCATATTAAGATGTTTTATTTGAGTATACCTTTTCATAGAGAAATATTTAAAAACTGATTTAGTAAACATTTCAGAGTTCTAGAATGAGATATTTAATCTTCTTTGAAATAAAATGAAAAAAAAAATATTCTCAGGCAGGAAAAAGGAAGCCACTCCCAGATTTAGAAGGACATAGCTAGAAATCTAGAATGTTTGTTTTTCTCCATCACAGTATGGTACTGCGTTCATCAACCTTCCTTTTATTTTTGGCCATTCTAGAGGGGTGTTTGATGCTTCCCTCAAAATGGCTGGCTTCTATGGATTGTATACCTGGCTGACTCATACTGTATTTGGCATCAATATTGTCTTCATACCATCAGGTAATAGTCATCATAACTTCTGCTGTTTTCTATTTAGGGAAAGCTAAGCCTTATTGCTATATACATTGGGAAATACCATCTTCAAGTATGAAACACTAAATTTTGTGGTTTGAGGCTTACTCTAGTTAAGATTAGGAGCAGAAATATTATTTTCAATGTTCATTTATTTCTTTTCCCCCAGTAGCTAGAGTGATAGTGTTACAGGGCAGGGAGAGGAGTACCTAGAATTTTTAAGCCTGCCCTCTCTGAATGGGTTCTGCTATTTGCCGCATTAAGATAAACATATAAAACTTTTAATGGAAAGGAACTTTAATACAACTAGGGTACAATAAAGAAAGTACAAAGAATATAGTTACTAAGTTAAGCATTTAAAGTTACTCATTTTTTGAGGGTAAAAGTTTAGCCAAATAGGATTGGCTTAAAGTAAGGTTTAAAAACTTGGCACACATTTAAAGGACCTTTCAGTAGAGACCCATAGAAAAGGGTTAGAAAGAGTTAGACAAATCTGGGAGGAAAAGAGCAAAATTAAAATTAAGATGAAAGCTGTTATGGTTAACCTCCCCACGGGTCTCTCACCCACATTTGTTTTAACCAGTTTAAGACTAAAAAGCAAGCACAGTTTTTTTACATGTCCCTCTGCTCTATGTGTTTTTTTTAGGTCTCCTTGCTGTTTTTTATTTATTTATTTTTTCTCCTCTCTTCTCTGCAGAAAAAAATTTTTTTTTTAGCTCCACCCGCTTAGGGCAGAACCAGGATTTTGGAACTTCCCCTTTTCCTGGGACCACCCTGTTACAATAGCGAGCACTGAGCACTGCACAAGTATTTATTTAATGAATGGATGGGCTAAGCACTTAGCCTGGCACCTGGCACATAATTGGCACACAATCAATGTTTGAACTGATTAGCAGGGAACAATGAGTTGGTCGTATAGGTTTGTCCCAGGAAAGATAATCTTTTGGGGTGAGGGCACATAAACTGTTACCATAACTTACAAGATCTGTTCCATATTGAGTGATTTCGTGACCAATTTTTACTTTTTTCCTCTATATTATCTCTGCTCCTTTCCTTTTACTTTTTCTCCCTTTTTTTCTGTAGCCATTTGTCTTCTTAGATATATGTGCTTTACACATTTATCTCTGCCACCATTTTTTCCCCCCATTTGCCTGTGCCCCCTTCTTTCTTTGCCTTCCCAAGTTCATAAATGACCTTTCCTGTATTGAATGTCTTTTAAGCTACTCTGTGACCTACAGGCAAGACCTGAGGGCTCATGGAAATGGTTACTTTTTAACTACTCTGAGGTAGGCAGGGTAGGTAGTGTCCTTGTTGTGTAGATGAGAAAAGTTTTGCAAGGTCACATACCTGATAATGAACAGTAGGACTAGAACTGGGGTCCATATTGCTGAACCATTCTGGAGAGCAGCCAGAGGTGGTGGCTTCAAGTAAAATCTTTCAGCTCCAGGGTTTTCTTTTTAAAATAATTACATTTCATTTTTATTAGAAGCAAGATGACGGCTATACGGTCGTGTCTGAGGTTTAGAAACTAATTTCTGATCTGGCTTTGGACACAGTAGACATTTTGGGCAGTTTGACATTATAAGACTGGATAATAATTTACCCATGATTCAGAATAACAGTTACAGCACACTGAAATATTGTTACTTAAGAATGGATTCATGAGGTACACAGTTTTTATAATATATAATATATTATTTTATAACATAAGATTTTATAATATCAGATTTTAAGATAAGACCTTCATTTAACTAGTTAATTGTGTTCAATGAGATATCATTCCCATGAAATATGAGTTTGGATCTGTTTTAATTTAGGTGGAAATTTTTAAGTAGAGCCTAGTGGCTTAGGTGCTGCTGTTTTGTTATTGTGTTGATGTTGTCTTTCTTTGTATCTTTTTTGATAGCTTTAGCAGCGATCCTTGGAGCAGTGCCATTTCTGGGGACATATTGGGCAGCCATACCCGCAGTGCTGGACCTGTGGCTTACACAAGGCTTAGGATGCAAAGCCATCTTACTCTTGGTTTTTCATCTCTTACCAACATACTTTGTAGATACTGCCATCTATTCTGATATATCAGGGTAAGTGTTGCATAAAACTTGTGAAGTTGCCCGGGAATCATTTCCAGGGATTGTTGTGGCTTTTTTTTTCCCTCATGTTTTTCTTTTTCTTTTGGGAATGGGAACTCCTACAAGTGGTAGGAGTTTTCTGTGAAATAGTCTTTTGTGATTTCACTGAAATAATAAAATTTGACAATTTCATTTATAATGTATGCTTTTTTATTATATAAATATTATTTGCAATCCATGAGGTCCTAAGTTAAAACAAAATTGTGAGTAGTCTGTTTTAGTGGCATTTAACTTAGGAGAGAAATATTACTAAATGTATGTGAAATTTGTTAATTACAGTGACAATGTTTATTTTCAGAACTTTATTATTTTTAGAGACAGAGGTTGTGTATCTAAGAATTTCCATGTACAACCAAATCTCATCAAGTTAATGTCTGGCAAGCAGAGCTCTCAAGATATTATAGTATAGTTTTATGATGAATATAGGTTGAATTTAAGACAGAAGCCACTATCTGTGACCAAATCTGTATTTTAGGAAGTTACCACAGTTAATCTATGAACAGGGATGTTGTTGTATTATTGCTGTCCTGTGAAAAGCATAACTAATTGAATTTACATTGTGCCATGTAAGTTGTGCCCACTTAATAATCCTTGACAGAAGTAAACCTAACGCATGGTTTAATATAACCAGTCCTAAGCCAACATTAACCCACCTCAGGCAACCACATGATAGATATAAGATTTAGCAATCTGACTTTATTCCTTCAGTTGCTGGACCATTGGAAAGGTAAATGTGACATTTCTTGAATCTCAATGTTATTACTATCAGTGTGCAATTATCTTATTAAAACAATTTAAAGGAATAATTAATGAATGAACATTATTTAAAGAACATATTTTAGTTTTACTCCAAGGTTTATGCTTCTTAAAAGTCATGTGCTAATAATCTCTGTGTTCCTACTCTAGAGGTGGCCATCCTTACCTGACAGGCTTGGCAGTGGCTGGTGGAGCATACTACCTTGGCCTGGAGGGAGCAATCATTGGGCCCATACTTCTCTGCATACTTGTAGTTGCTTCTAACATCTATAGTGCCATGCTAGTGAGTCCCACGAATTCAATGCCCACACCCAACCAGACCCCATGGCCTGCTCAGACTCAGCGGTGAGTTAAAAGTAGAATTATCATGTACTGTGCTTGATGAGGAACTATCCTGTTTATGTATTTTGGCCTGAGTAGTCTGTTGGGACAAGGTATTTCAGTGCCCATGTTCTGCTAAAGATTGTACAAGACACTGAGTAAATAGAACTCATTTGTAAATTTTGGGTTTTATATAATAGGAACATTTAAAAACTAAGTAGGGTCAGAATTGTTAATGTCACAAAAAGTCAAAAATAAAAAATCAAGACTATTTTGGGATATGATATAATAGAATGAAAGAAACTCAAGAAATAGGACCCTGGATTGGGGATGGGATGATACAATTGAAGAAATTTGATTGTGGACCATATATTAAATTTCAATGATAAACTTCTGAGGTCTGATAGTGATATCTAGGTTATTGATATGTACTGTTGAGCCAGGCCTCTTCTGCTCAACATCCTGTGATGATTTTACCTGTGGCGGATGATTCACCCATTTTGTTGTATATAGCCATTGTTCAACTCTTTTTTATTGCTGCCTGGTATTTCAGTGTATAAATATACCACTCTGTATTTATTCATTGCAGTATTGATGAACAGTTCATTGGTTTATAGTTCATAACTGTTAGAAATCAAATTTCTGTGAACTTTCTACGTCAATAGAGTTGTACATCTCTGTGCACCTTCAAACAGCATGTTGCTATGACATCATATTTTTTCTCTTATTCTTGCCCCCCCATTTTGAAAATAGGTTTATGCCACTAAAAAAGCCCAGAACTGGCATTCTGAATGGGTTTTGAGAGGGCCTGAAAGAAATGTGTGATCAGTGCAGGTCATTCTTTAATGAGAAGTGTAAGTGATCTTTGAACTAGTAACAGACACAACCATTTATTGAGACTTGAGTGCCAGCCTCTGTGATTTAACTTTTCATGTGTTATCTTAGTTTATTTACTCTGTCCTTTGTTCTCATTTGAGGTTAGGAATGATTGTTCTCCGTGGTTTATAGATGAGGAACTCAAGACTTAGTTTAACTTGCGTATAGTCACATAACTAGTAAGTGGATGTACTGGTGTGTTGCAACTAAAGAGCTTTATCTTTTTCTGAGCATCTTTCCCCCTGCCTCACTCCCAAGAAAACACATTCTCCGTTGTTTCCTACCTCAGAGATGTTGCCCTGGACATACAGTGCCATTGTGTACTCATCCGTCTCCTCATGTACAATCTGCCAAGCTCTGCCAGTTTATCGCACATCTATCCTTTGTCTTTCCATCTCCAGAGCCATCACCTACTCTGAGCAGGGCCCAGCTACTCACTACATTTTTCCTTTGGATGGCTGCAATCATCTTAGTTTCCTAATTAGTTTCTTAACCTCCACTTTTACTTTACTCTGCTGTTCATTTTCAGTTCTGTATCTGATACATTCTGTTCAAAATGTAACATATCTGCTCTGATACTCTTACCAAGAATGGCCTCCATTGTTCATTTTAGAGAAGGGATTAAAATCTTTGACATGGCTGGCATGGCCCTCTGTCTAACCCCTGTCTGCCTCATTAACCCTGAAACATTTTCCCCTCCCTGTCTGAACCACAGCCTGACTGGTTTTTCTCTGCGTTTTAGATATACAAGGTCCCATTCAAACTTGAGGCCTTCATACATGCTGAGGTTCTGCCTCCCCCATCTTTACTGGATTAATTAACTCCTAATCATTCTTCAGATCTCAACTCAAATGAGTTCATCAGAGAAGTTTTCCTTACCTTGAGGATTAGGTTGTATCCTTCCTGCTAGTTTAATGCTTTTATAGATAGCACCTTGTACCTTTTTACAGTATAATTTTTTTACAGTATAATTTTTACAGTATAATTTTTATTTGTACTCTTAATTACTTGTCTTTTCCTACTTGACTGTGGTTGCTATTACTGCATGAGCCCTGTCAATTTTAGTTTATCTAGAGCAATAATGTTTTGTATTTGTACCATTCTCTATTCCCAGCTAACGGAGTGATTGAGCTGTGAGGAGATAGTCTCTGCAGAGAAATGAAGAGCTTGGCTTATTTTAAGAATCCTAAATTGATGCACTGTGGTAATTGAGGGGGTCTGGTTGCATGCAATAAGCAACCATCATTTCTAATTGGAGATGCAGCAGTGGTGGCTGAAATGACCCATTTATAAGACCCTTTTTAGATACTACCATCTGTTTTCAGTGGGCAGTAGCCACTAGAAATGGTGAAGGAGGGGGCCCCTTCTCCCCTTCTCTGCATCTCACCATTGTTGGTGGTGAATGCAGTGTTTGATGGAGGTAAATGTTGTTGGACTCCCAAGTCTTTTGGTCTTAATTCAATAACCAAAACTTCTTTTTTCCTCTGTTCTCTGTTAACATTAGGGATGTGTGGGGAAGGACAGATACACTTGAGTACTTTCTTGATTTTACATAGGGTAAACAGACTTGATTTGATTTACTAACCTCACAACTTTCAAAAACTGAGCATCAGTCTCTGAATGTTTAAGATCAGGAAAACCTCTAAGGAAGAGGTGAGAGTATATCCCAGGAGCACCTATGTAGTGCTGTTCTCCGTGTTAAGTATTCCTTTGCTCTTTTCACACCCTGAGAGTACTGAAGGTGTTAGCTGGAATGTGGTCCTTTAGAAACTCAGATTTATCTTTCTATTGAGAAGAGTTATTAGTAACATGTTGCTGTTTCTTAAAGTATTATCTTAACCTGACTGAATACCTTTCATAAATTAATACCCAGAATTCAATCAAAGGTATCTTTTCATAAAGGAAATCATTTGGTAATGAGGTTAAGGTTTTTCCCTCCCTTTTCTTTGCAAAATGAGATGTGAAGAGTTTCTCTAAAAACCATCATCCTGTGGACCTTTACACTAACCTTAGGAATTTTATTTGTCATATACTCCCTGTCAGAGAGAAAAGAAGTCTGTGAGCACACAACTCACCCTCTGTTGACTTGCCTCGCCTTTGCTTCTCTCACAGATTTCTGAGTCTGTTTATTCCTCTTTATTCCCAGAGTTGTAACCCCAATGCTGGGGTCATTTCCAGTGTCTTCACTGGCCCTGCCTCTTCTCTGGCTTCCTTCTGATCTGGTTTTTGTGAACCATAAACATTATGTCCCTCTGCTGCTTGAAATTCAAAACAGTGGCTTCCCCGTAGCCTTTAAAGATAAAGTTGAAACTTAAAGTTGGCTCATCAGACTTTCACGCCTTCTTTCTGTCTGTAGACTCTGTGTATTGTCTCTCTTTTATTTTCTAGTCCTAATAGACTTGTTTTATGACTTAGGTCAGTCAGTTACTATTTTTAGAAATACTACCAGTGTAGTCTTTATCCCTTTTGTTTTTTCCAAATTTCTTGAGTTACAGTTTTATGAGCTGATCAGTTAGCTCAGGTCTTCTTGATGAGGCCCGAAAGAAATCATTTCTGTATCTCTATGTTATGCAATTTTGTTTCCCAGAAGATAATCCCAGGTTCAGTTACCATCCATGTTACTTCTGTAGGGTTTTACCTACACACACCACCACCACCACCTTAAAGAAGTAGAGAAGATAAAAAGTTGAGATGGAAAACTCTGTTTTTCAACTTGCTGCACTTTGTTTTCTTTCTTCAGTCCTTTGAAGACTTTCTTGGCCTGGAGGCAGAATTGAATAGTAGGTATGAATTTCAAGGTTACGGCTAAGCTTACTTGTCAACAGAAGACAGTCACCAGGCCAACCACAGCCTTAATCTTATTTCATGCTTTCGCCCCAAGGCAGAAAACTTCATTCATAATTTAGAGGAATTGAATAGTTCCAACTCGCAGGTATTTTAAAAATTTGAAAAGATGTCAAAGGATGAATTTAGACACCCTGTTGGGCATTAGAAAATGCTTTGTAATATTGATCAGTTTTGATTATAGGTTTTGAAAATTCTCAAGGCTTCTCAGAATTGTGTTTCCTGAAATTCATGTCATCTGAGAATAGCTTATAGCCAACTTTGCCTGTATACAAATACAGAGATACTACAGTAGGTGATACTGTGTGTGGGGGAAATCTCTCTGAAGCTCTTCTTTCCTCTCTCTCCTCCCTCCCTCCATCCAGAAAGAAGGAGCATGCAGAATGGTTCTGGGGGGAGGATATGGTTTTGCTTCCCTCACGGGACAGTTGGCAGTGTCTGAAGACATTTTGATTGTCACAGCTCCAGTGCTGGAGGCACAAATGCTGCTAAACTATTATTATGCACCAAAATGGCATCAGTATTACTGTTGAGAAGGACTCTGATTTTGCAGATCTACAGCTGAAAGGACATAATGTGTAGGTGTGTGTATATAAATCTTCATAGGAATTTTTCTGAGTATAAAAATATTTAAGGAAAAAAGTTTTTAAAGGAAATAAAATTCATTCCAATTCTTTTACCTATCAGCATATATTCAACATAGAGGATTTGGCCATGTCACAGGTAACCCCATTCAAAGCTGCAGGCGCCAGAGCAAGCCCTCAGACTATTTCCTTGGAAGTAGAGCTGGGCAAATTCTGCTTCAGAGGGACAAGAGGCTCAGGGCACCCTCCAGTGACAGCCTTGAGATGACGGAGCATCCTCGAATGCCATCTCTTCTCTAACATTTTAACTGTGCTCTCACGTTGGAATATTTCTGACATTGTGCTAAAGGATCAGTTTTTATTTTATCTCTGCCTTGCTTCATTAGCTCTCCTAAGTATTTGTATGAACCGAATACTGAAAAGACCAAAGGAGTAAGCGAGGTGGAATTGCACTGAAGTTCAGACTTTATTTTATGAATTTTTAGATGCTTTGTACCTAGTGACAACTTTTTGTCATCTTTTGTCTCTACAATTATGAACTCTTCCCAAAAGCTTTGGAACACTTTACATTTTGTTTTATGTCTATACCTAATGAGAAGATTGAGTAATATCAATTATAGTAGCCAACACTTGGCTATAGATGAGAAAATATAATCGACTGCTCTAAATAAAGAAGGCATAACGTAGTAGAATTTGGCTACAAAAATGCTGAAGGACTTTAAAATTGATTCTGATAGTACAAATACTGTAAGTTCAGGTATTTTTTGTGTTTCTAATTGGCAATATAGAGTAATTTCTCTCTAAAAAATGATAATAAACTTGTGCTTCATATCTGTGTCATTTAAGATAGGCTTGACTGCATATAACCAAAACATAAACAAAAAGCTAAAAAAGTAAAAAATCCCATAACCAACAATGGTAACTTACATGAGCTAGAAGTTTATTTATCCTTTGGGTGAAAGAATTCTAGAGATAGGCAGTCCAGGGCAAGTATAATTGTGCCATAAAAATCTGTGCCCAGCCTCCTTCTATTCTACTATTCTGCCAGCTTGGTTGTGATGCATTTTGTCTAAGATGGTTGTTTAAGCTGAAATTCATCTATAAATTCTGACCTGGCCATTTGACTCCAGCACAGAGGCAGAGCTGACTGGGTGACATCATCCTAGCTCAGGAGAATATGTAGCAAAATCAAAGTAGTTAGTGCACTCCTAAGGGTGGCCCCTCACGGATGTAGCAGACTGCTTCCCTACAGCCTAGATATTTCTTAGTCACGTGGTTGTGCATAGTTTCATGTCTGGAGAAGCAGTCTGTTGGATGGGAGACATAGGCCCAGCAAAAATCTGGAGTTCTTGTTACTAAAGAGAGAGAGACAACTAGCAGACTTCAAAACAACACTCAATTAAAATATTAAGCAAAATGTAGTGTATATATTAGCACAGTTCATATTGCATAAATGCTGGGACTAGCAATTTATAGTTCAAAGGACTATAACATTCACAATTAAGTGTTCTCCTTTTTGTAATGAAAACTAGAGGATAGCATAAAACCAGTGGACATGGGTTTTATAGACAAAACAGAATGTCTACTTTATAGCAAGCAGAGTCACTCAGTATTAAAGTATATATATGCAGGAGTCAGTGATGCTTGTAGTGTGACTTGGTATGTAACAACAGAAGAAAAAACAGTGACTATGTAACTTTATAAAAACCCTCAGATTATAAGAATAAAATATTGCTCTCTGACAATTTACTGGTTAGATACTTTTAAAAAAAAAAAAATTTTTTTTTTTTTTTTTTTTTTCAGTTTTTTTTTCCAAANGACAATTTACTGGTTAGATACTTTTAAAAAAAAAAAAATTTTTTTTTTTTTTTTTTTTTTCAGTTTTATTTTCCAAAAAGCCAAACTGATGTTATCTTTTCCTCTTAACAGGACTTTCCGGGACATTTCTGAAGATCTGAAATCTTCAATAGACTGACCTTATTCCCACCGAAATGATTTGTCTTAGAAAGTTCAACCTTGACAGTGAGTTCAGCTCAGCTGTGGCCTTCTGTCCTATCAGCTGTGCCTAGCAAGCAGAGCCCAGGGAAGAAGCAGAAGCCTCCTGGCCTTCCATATAGAATGCCTGGACAAGAGAGGACTTGCTGCGGGCTGCTTTGCATTTTAAAGCACAACTAAGCTCAGATTTGTGGTTTGCTCACTTAACTGTTGCTAAGATGGCTTGAAAAGTTTCAGTTTAAACACTGGTACCATGGCTTGAAATTTTCCCACTTTGGCTATTTATATTACTGTAATATATATTTATAGTTATTTTTAAAAGCCCAACACTATCTACTGTTAAAAGTATATACACCGTGTAATTTTCTCCTGCTTTAAGAAGTCTATTCTTAAACTTTTATGATAGTCACTTCTTACTGAAGAGGGCTTCCACTTTTGAGTATCTAGTTGATTGAGCAGGGAAAAAATGATTCTTCTACCCTCCTTCTACAAGGTATATGGTCTTCTCTATAAGATAGATGACTCTTAAGTATAAGAGTGGGTGGCGTATATGAAGTTAGTCTTAGCAACTACAGGAGACATTAAGCCTGACATTCCTCCTCTCCTTTCTTCACTCCCTGTCCTCCATTACACTACTGCCAAATTTCAAATACTTGACCCACCACACTGAAGTAAAATAATTATGAAGCTGCTATTTATGGAGACAGTATGATGGAATTCATGTTGTGATTAACTTTTTTCTTTCCAAATATTTTAGGTAAGAAATCTCAGGTGCAGTAGTACTCTGATTTGTTTAATATGTCCCTATTTCATTATTTGTAATTCTGCCAGATAGTTACTTACTAGCAGCAGATTTTATATTTAGGTAGTATTTTTCCATCAGTTAGCACAGTGCCTTGCACGTCTGACTCTAGTTGAATGCTTGTTGCATTAAATTGTGACTTTTCAAATATCTCAGATATCACAACAACCAGCATAGTGCTTTACATTTGACATCTGTTTGCACTGTTATTTCACAGCCACTTTACATCAGCTTTCATATAGCTTTATATTATTTTAGAACAATTTGACTCAGATGGGGAAATGTAGATTCAGAAAAGTGACCAATTGAATGTCAGAAAGTTTACTGATGTCGAATCTTTCTGACTCCATAGTCTGCAAATTCTGTACAATAGTGTTTCTTCTAATATCTTATGCAGTATCCCCAGGGTTATGAGACAGGGTAGATGTTGTTGTCCATTTACTAATGATTTATGGCTCATTCTACGCTCAGTGACAGGGTTGGGACTAGAATCCTGCTTTGTGCTCTTTCCTCTATATGTAACAATCATCAGGCTCTTTGCCTGCAAGGAAATGTGAAGAAGCAAGGGTTTTACGGATCAAAGATGACCTTTAAAAGCAGAAATCTTTTTTTTTCTAAAATAGCTTCTCATTGAGAATCACAGGTAATGGTAATTAGCTTTGATCCTGATGTTACCTAAGAAAACTACCTAAAAAAAGTGGTTATTGTGAGGTCTTTGTTTATACAGTAGACTAAGTGTGCCTCTCTTCTTTTTACTACAAATCCTTCAATAATTATCTGGTAATACAATCCAGGGTTACATTTGGTCAAGAAGTTACTTATCTCTTCTTTAGTCAGTTGTTCAGTCATTCCTTCAGTGAAACATTTATTGACAGTTTGCCAAACTGTGCAAGTGTTGGAGGGGATAGCTCAGAGCGCCTTCTTTCATCTTAAATCTTAGCCAGATCATGTGTATTGTTAAAATGAAAAATATTGGATTAAAAAAGAAATCAGGTTTGTTTATGTTAATTATACAATGGTAGGTTTATAACTGTAATTAGCACATATATAACAGGCAAATAAAAACACATCTGGGTTCCTCTCAGATGATTTTAGCTGTATGAAGTGATATTGCAAAAGACTAAGCTTGAGCTATTGTATGATTGTTGCTGGTCATGATTATTAGTGTGAATACCTGGTTCTTAGAGGAGAGCTCTGAGACCCAGGAGGATAGTTCAGAGCTACCAGAATTGGCTGTGATGTAATATCACCCTGACGTCTCAGGAGCAGAGGCGCCCCAGAGCACTCTACTGTTCCGATCAGGAAACCTGAGCGCCCTGTACTCCTGCAGCTGTGCACAGACTCAGAAGACTGACCTACTTGAGGACGTCTTCCAGAACCCTCAAACACCAGAAAGAAACATACCCCATCGGGTCTTTGTAGTACCTCTAGTTCCCACTTACGTTGTATTTTAGCATTCCAGGCAAGAAATACTCAGAAATTCAGGCCGAGAGGGTTTTGATTAGCGCAAGTAAATGTTAAGGAAACTATCCAGAGAGTTCAAACTCACTATAGGAAAAAACCCCTCTAGAACTTGCTGTACCGTGATCCTGACCTACGGTCTCTTTGAATGGTCTTAAAAAACCTTTATGTGGGTGTTACAGTGGAAATATTCTGGCTGCAAACTTCCAAATGCTAGTTGTAGCTAAGAATGAGTACTTTTTTGTTTTTATTTATCTTCATGTTTTGCCATAAAATATGTTTATTAACTTACTGAGGGCCTGAAAAAAAAAAAAATACATGCTATCTCAAGCCACCAAGTAGTTATTTTTCAGTAGCTTAAAAATAACCAAGAGAATTATCAATCAGGATGTTCTCTCTGTCTGAGTCATAGATACTCTGTGCTAGAGAGCCCATGGTGTAATTAACTGATCCTGTCATTTTGGGGGGAAGAAAACAAATCCGTAGGTTAAAGTAGCTTTTCTAGCGTATACAGAGCCAGTTAGTGACAGAATTCAGAGTAGAATATCGTTCTTTTTTCTCTCAGTCATTTGTTCTACTTCCCTTTCCCTCATAGTTGAGTAGCTATGGGGAAAATGTGTTCCTTATAGCAATAGTGTCAAGGTATGTTATTAAATACTATAAGAGGATAAAATTGTGTATGGAAGGCTGGGACTCCATGATCAATTAAAGCTGAAGAATGCAGAGTCCTTTATCTAGGACTTGTAAGAGTTTTTAACATGCCATCCTATACTGTGAATTTATAAGAGGAAACAGACTGTTTGCTAGACTTAATTGACCTTAAACTACATTCCCGTCCTCCTCTTCTCAGAGCCTCTCTGAGGACTACAGGTCCTTGGGAAACATGACTGTAAGTTTACAGCTCTGTTAGAAGACATCCTTTGTGGGAATTCTGATTGTTACATCTTTTCCATGGTACCACATAAACTGTAATAAGTCTCAAAGTTTGGTGAGATACCAGTAAGAAAACATTTGCTGTTTAGAGCTATACATAAAGTATAGAGATTCTTTTCCACCTATGGTGTGTAAAATCAGTATTTGTGTTGAGTTTTGCAAGTTTTTTAAAGATCAAATAATGTGCAAATAAAGTGGTGATATATTGATATTATGTTTTAATAATGGTTTTGTATGGCACTTTATAATTTTCAGACTGCTATTATAACAGCCTTGTGAGGTGGGCAGGTGTTGAGTATTATCACATGAGGCACTGGAGACCTAAAGTTTTCTTTTTTCCCTTAAGTTTGTATCACAGAATGGTGGAGCCAGAATTCAGTTGCAGGATTTCTGACTCCCAAGTCCACAATTCTTGATTCCATACCTGGTTTCTTATTTTTCCTTATATTTTACAGTGAAAGGTGTGGAAACAAATCTTAAAGTGACATCTTTTGGCTTATTATCAAATATTACTTTTTAAAAAAAATAGCAGTGACCCAGAAAATGAAAATTTTATTTTGACTATCCCAAAGAAAACCCTTCCTTTGTCCTTTATAGTGCTGTTTGTTTAGGTGACTGGAGTGTTTTTCCATATTTGATTTTGAAACCGATTGGATATATAGTTGTAATTGTTTATATAACTTTTTGAAAAATGTATCATCTTTGCAGTCTCAGGCAAAGTAGGGTGTTTGAAAGTAAAAAATAATACATATTCTTTATTCTCACACAAATGCTTCTTAGCTTTAACTTGCTTTGATTACCTACTGATGGAACTTCTTTGTAAATGTAAAGTATTTATATTTTGAAATAAAATTACTAGTGATGAATGAATCAGGTGATAAACTGTCTTATTTCTGTTGAAAATTTTGATATTAATGAAATCAAACCTTTACAAATACATTCATATGTCTCTTTGGCCTTGTATTTTGCCTTTTCCTTTGGCACCATTGTCTACACTGAATCTTCATGAAATATGGCAATTTCATACATGAAGGGAAGATGAGAGGAAGCTTCTTAAAAGAGCTGAAAGGGTCCAGGGCGGAAGGTAGGACCTTTAGTGCGCAGGGGAGGTGGTCCTGTGGTAGATTAGGAAATGCATGGCAAGGTGGATGGCTAACTAGATATGGGGGGAAGGGGAAGAACTGGATTAGAAAAACTGCACATTTTGAATGAAGAAGCCTAGCTTGTAGCTCTTCAGTACCACAGAATCTGTGCAGCATTAACCCCTAAGTGGAAGGCAGTACTGCGCAATACTTCAGCATTGCTTGGGAAACAGCTCTGACGCCTCAAGCTGGTGGTAGTCAGACCATCAATCTGATGTCATGGACGGAAAGACAATCCTGGCCAAGGTGTTAGGGTGGATTAGCCAATCTCAGTTTATTTACTTTTGATAATTTCTCATGGGCAGATATGCTAGTTCACAAACTATTGCTTTATGCTTCCCAGTCTATTTTTAAGCCCAGGATGCCCTTCAGGGTATGTGCTTCTTTCTGGCTTTGCTTTTGAAAAAAAGGGTGTTCAGGGTTAGGGGTGTTCCACTATCTTACATTCCAGTCACTCAGGGGCTCATGATTCTTGCCCTTAGCCTTCAATGAATTTAGTCATAACCTTACACACTAGTGATCTTTCAATGAACAGCTGTTCAGAAACTGCTCTGTGATAGGCACTAGGGAGAAAGTAAGTTTGAAGATTAGTTTTAAAATCTTAATAGTGTTAAACATCAGGTGAAGCTTTTCAATGTGTTGTATTAATTTTCTTTTGAGGAGTAATTCTAAACCGTAGCCTTAAGGTTACTCCGATAACTATCTTCTTGCCAAGTACCCAGCTACACTTCAAATGTTTCATCTTTACTACAGCTTAGTGTTTATGAGAAGGATCAGGTAAGCACTGGGGTGAAGGCCAAATGAGACTTTACAGAGAAACCCCAGAAAGACACACCTTTACAATACCCATCTCAGGGTTAAAGCCCTTGCCTACAGAATGCCTGGGCCTGGGCTACCAGTTTCATCCCCAACGCAGCGTTCAAAAATCGTCGCTGGAAATCGGAGTTAGCCAATGATTGATCTATCCAGGTCGGGAAGCCGCCTGGGGACGGTGGTCCCTGCCCCGGTAAAAGGCCACGTAACCGAAGAGACCCACACCCCGGCCCCGGGTGTCTAGTTTCTCTGCGCTAAGGTGGCGTGCGACCCTTAGGAAGAGAGGTGGGAATCCAAACGGGGCGGGGAACAGCACGGAGGGGGCGGGGCCCAGGTTAGGGGCGGGGCCACAGCAGACCTACTCTCGGGCGCGCGGGGGCGGGGCCAGGGGCGGGGCCTCTGGCGGCGCGGGTGCCCTGCGGCTGCCGCGGGCGGGCTAGCTGCTGGCTGGCGGGCGGCGGGCCCGCAGAGGCGCGGTGTCCCGGCTGCGCAACCAGCCTAGGGCCATGGCGGCCAATCTGGGCCCCACCGGCGTTAGCAGCGCCGGGGCAGTGCCTGGCTCCGGCCCGTCGGCCTTCGTCTTGGACTCAGGACTGGAGATCAAAACTCGCTCGGTGGAGCAGACGCTGCTCCCACTGGTTTCGCAGGTAAAGTAACGCCTGGCCCGGCCCCTCGTCTCGCTCCGGCCCCTGCCCGCGATGGCGGCGGCCACTCGCACGACCCGGGCCCGGCCGTGCCGGGAGGGAGGAGGCAGCCGCTGCCCCACATTCCGTTCTCGGACTTCGGCGTCAGTGTCCAGCCACCGATCTGGGGTTTGGGGACAGGCCTCGGCCGAGCCGTGGGAGTCTGGACCATCCGATATCCAGCAGCGAGGCCGAGTGGGCTGAGCTGCGGGGGAGGCTGCGGGGCTGGGAGCCCCGTGCGGACCCGAGTGCCCGGCGGACAGGTGCGCCGCCGGCCGACCCCACAAGACCCGCCTGGGGTGGTGGCTAAGGTGGTCCCCGGCCCAGCGAGGGTCCCTCCGCTGGGTTCCCCACTGGCACTTGGGCACCCACTCTGGCGCTTAGGGGATCTCCTCGTTACCAATGTTTAACCCACTGCTGGCAAATGTTTGAGCCTCGGGTGCACTCCGGGACTGTCGGGCGTTCTGGCTTAGGCATTCCTACCGGCTGCAGTCCAGCGTGCTCCCCTTTGTCCCTTTCCCCGCATGTGTGTCGACTTGCCCATCTCCCA
The DNA here is from genome assembly GCA_019455555.1 of Galemys pyrenaicus. NCBI lineage: Eukaryota > Metazoa > Chordata > Mammalia > Eulipotyphla > Talpidae > Galemys > Galemys pyrenaicus. The sequence goes on along the minus strand of JAGFMF010012011.1, from coordinate 4,552,223 downwards.
TTCACCCTGACCATTCTGCCCCTTCCCTTTAACCTGCCTGCCCTCTTCATTTCAGCCTTTGTCAGGCCCGGCCTCGGGAGAGTGAAGGACTGTCTTTCTGCTAGTTAATCCAGATACACCTCTTTTTGCCAAATCCCAGTTGGTTGTGTGCTTTATTGTGTCTGTTGGTCATAACAGAAATCGGGAGTCAGCTAGTTGACTCAGGGAGTTTTAGAGAAGCTTTTGTTTTTCTGAGTGAGTTATATGCAGCCTGAGGGCTAGCATTCCTCACCTGCATCTGTTGTAAAGTGCCAAGCACTGTGGGAAGTGAAGAATTCTGTGCCTCCAGGAGCACGTTGGTGATGTGTGACTCACAACTAGATTGTAACGTTATTATGACTCACACTAGTATTGCTAAGATTTTAGAGGTAGAAGGAATCTTAAAGATCATCTTGAAATTAAAACAAATTAATAAGTTCTCACAAGTATCCTTGATAACCTGGTCACCAACCCCCTGCTTACACATGTTTAGTCATGGGGACCCTCTATCTTTTCTAGAGGATTTTAAGTGCTCTTCTCTTTCCTAGCTCCATAAATATTTGGAACCAACAGTTATACATATCCTTAGAGTCCTGTTAAGCTGATTAAATAAACTACTCCATTTTCTTAAGCTGTGCTTATTTTAACCTAATGATGGATTAAAATACCTGACACTCCTCTCCCGGTTCCTTCCCATGTCTGTCAGAGGCACTGACCAGGGGAAAGGTGTGGTAGAACCATTTAGCAATCCACCAGCACCACCAATACATCAACAACCCAAACTGAGAAATAGTGAAGTATTTTAAGAGACAGATAAAGGGATAACGTCAAGATGACAACGTTTTATCCATTTATTTAACAATGTGTCTATGTACCAGGCTACAGTCTAAGCATTTTATAAATGTTAACGCATTTAGTTCTCCTAACAATCAGTTGTATATTCTCATTACATGGATGAGGACACTGAGGATTAGCGTGATGTTAAGTAACTTGTTATGGGACTTTCACCTGAAAATGTCAAACAGCAATTTGGACCTACGCAGCCTGACTCCTCCAGAATTTTGTGTTCTTAGCATCCTGATATGCTGTGCCATCTCCAGGGATCAGAAGCAGTGATGAGGTCAGCTTGTAATAGTTACAGAGAACAGACAACAAACTGGAAGTTGTTGTAATCTGAGAAAAATGGTAACTTCTTACAGAGTCCCAGCTAAAAATGTATCAGTCCTACAGCACTGTATTTCATAATTCTGGAGTAAAAGAAAGTGGACAGCATAGGAGAATGGAGGAGGGAAAATATGAATAGCTGCTGAGACTTAATGAGAGGACAGTGCCAAAGAGGGGAATTGCCAGCCTTTCCCGTTAAAGATTCATTTAGGGCTATTTACTATACTTATGTATCCATACTATATCTTTATTTTTATTAGTTTTTAAAGATTTATTTTTATTTATGCATATAAGAGCTGGGGTAAAGGCCAGAGGTGTGAGGGCTAAGAGGAGTCACCAGAGACAGAGTGGGGAGAACAGGCAGACAGACTCAAATACACTGCTGAGGGGAGCAGCAGGCGAGGCAGGAGAGGTCTGCTGTGCCATGTGGGTCCCCTCCCTGGCTGGGGATCGAACTGGCACTGCAGTGGCTGGGGAAGCCCCACAGTGCGGTGTTCAACCCCTTGCCATCAGGGAGGCCCTGATACTATTATCTTTAGCAAAATACCACAACTGATATTCCTAATAGTTGACTTTGCTCACTGACAAAAAGCTAAATTATGCTTCAAATAAATAAATAAAGCATGGCTAGAAAACTTAACAAAGCAGGCAAGTGTGGAGAACAGTTTAGAATGATTTTTAAAATTTAAAAATACAGCTTTCTAGAAAGCCCATATTTCCAGGAATCTCATTTTCTATGGATGCTGCATTATAATCCAACTCATGTCTCACCATTTATCTACAGGCTAAAGAATTTTAAGCAAATGTGTGTTTTTACTAGTTGCTGCTTTTTGAGGACTGATTTTCTAAGTGGGAAACAAGATACAGAATTTCACATGCCAAGTGTCAAATAAACATCATCAAAAGGACTTAGAGAAAGCTTGAGTCCGGAATCCAGAATGACGCCAGAGGAAACAGGGTCCTGAGGTGAACAAGTAGTATTAGCGTTGTACTGTTTAGTGAGTTGCAAGCAGATAGTTCTACTCCGACATCTAGCCTCTAATGACTCTCGGTGGAAAAATGTCTGGATTATTGTCCTTGTTCTAGGAATGCAAGATTGAGGGACTATCAGACAAAGGTATCTAATTTCTGCATTCACATGTTAGAAAAGATACATGTTCTTATCAATAGATGCAGAAAAAGTATTTTGACTGATTCCACTTCTAATCGTGATCAAAGGCACTTAGCAAACTAGTAATAGAAGACTTTCTGCCTTGAAAAAAGAACAGAAAATATAGTTAAGATCATAGCAAGCAGTCAAATTTAAAACAAACCTTTCTTTAAAACTAGTAACAAGGGGTCTCCCTGGTGGCACAAGGGGTTAAGCCAACAGCTTCATCTGTGAAGCTGTTGGCAGCCCCTGCAGCATGAGATCCCCAGCCAGGGAGGGGACCCACATGCCACAGCAGACCTCTCCTGCCTAGTCCACTGCTCCTTCCAGCAGTGTATTTCAGTCAGTCTGCCTGTTCTGTCCCCCATTTTGTCTCTGGTTAATCTATGGCTTGTATCCCAGTTCTTGTATGCATAAATAAATCTTTTTTAAAAAAGATAGTAAAAGAGAAATGAAAACTCATTGTGATATAATTATCTATACAGAAAATTCATGTCTACATATAAGTTATAAAAACTAGGAATTTTAGAAAGTTCACTGGATGTAGGATACTAAAGTCCATTGCATTTCTCTAGATTGGTAACAAGCAGATGAAGTAATTTTAAAAAGTGTCACTTAGAGTAAAAATAACAACATAAATAAAAGCCAAAAATGATGTTCCTAGAAATGTATGTACAGCAAAAGAGATATCAAACTTTATGGAGAAAATTTAAGAATTTTTTAAAAAAGATTTTACTTATTTATACATACAGGAACTGGGATACAGACCAGAGGTGTGAGAGGTGAGAAAATTCACGAGAGACAAAATGGGAGACAGAACAGGCAGACTGACTGAAACACACTGCTGAGGGGAGCAGCAGGCACAGCAGGAGAGGTCTGCCGCGCCATGTGGGTCCCCCTCCCTGGCCGGCAGCAGGAATCGAACTCGTGCTGCGGTGGCTGCCGTTTGCTTCATAGTGTGTTGCCCAACCCACTGCGCCACCAGGGAGGCTGCAAATTTAAGCATTTTATTGAAAGTGATACTCTCTCCCATTTAGATCACGTGTTCATGAGTGGCTGGAGTGACTTAATATTGTGGGCATATAGATTTTCCCTATTGATCTATAAATTTAATGCAATACCCATGAAAATTTCAACAGAATTTTTGAGTAGAATTTGATGAAATTCTAAAATGTATATGAAGGAACAAAGAGCCAAAAATAAAGATCAGGGAAACAAGGTGGGTGGGCTTGCTTCATTAAGATTTACTATAAACATCTATAGTAATTAAGGCATTGTGGGTTTAAGAACAGAGGTGGGCAAATAACCAGTGTAACAGAAAAGAGGACCTAGAAATAGATCCATAGGTCTAGGTACCTTGATAAATTAAAGATTTGGCAATGGGGAATTGAAGAACTTTTTTTAAAGTGAAACAAATATAATTGGTTTTCTTAAATAGATCCAGTGAAATTGGATCTGTCTCACATATGTAAAAAAATCAATTCCGGATGGATTAAGGACATCTGTATAATAGTGAAAACTTAAAACACTTAAGAAAAATAAGTAGGACAATATATCAAAAGTACAAACTCTAAGCAAAGATTGATAAATTTGACTCCATTAAAATGATGCACCTCTGTTCATCAAAATTGAGATGGGTAAGTCTTGAAGTGGGAGAACTGACTGTATCACAAATAACTAGCAAATGATTGGTAGTACTCAGAATAAAGTCTCCAATAAGACAAAAATAAGATTACTTCTTAAAATTGGTAAAATAGTCATTTCACAGAAGAGGAAGCAGAAGCTAAAAGACATGTTAAAAATTCTTCAACTTCATCAGGAATCAGGGAAACATAAGTTCCAATCACAATGAGAACTGTGCTGGTGAGGACGCAATCCCATGCCCCTAGAAAATCTGCAAATGTGTCAGAGGCATGGATTGGAATGCTGACAGTCTTCTTACTTATATGGTCCCCAAAGAGAAACTACCAAAATGTCTTTTAACAGTACAATGTTTAACTTGTGCTATGTTCATGCGATGAGATCCTATGCATCAGTGAAATGATGAACCACAGCTATAATTATCAGTATGGGTGAATCTCAAAAACATAATGTTGAGCAAGAAGAAATTAAAGGTTCAAACACAGACAAGGCAAAATCATTATGTATATGACATGTGCAATAGTTGTGATAAGAGAGTGATGCGTACATAATCTGGAGAGCAGTTTCTTCTGGGGTAAGAGGAGGAGGGTGCCATGAAAAGAGGGGGATTTGTCTCGGACCCATGGATTGTCAGAGGCACTGGCAAGGTTCTCTTAAGCTTGGTGATGGGTGCATACATCTTTTCATTTCTTTATACTGTTAAGCATATATGTTATTTACACTCACTTGTTACATATTTTTAATTCATTCAATTTAAAAAAAAAAAACAAACGCTGGGCTAAGTCCCAAATATTTTCTGGAAGCAACTTCCCACCTTCTTTAATAATGGCTTTATTCTTCCTGTCAAAATTCCCACTCCCAGTCTTAGAATGTTTTTATTCAAGGAAGGGAAGAGAGATATCTGCCACACGGCTCCACCCTAGTGGGGAATTTATTCTACCACCCACTAATCTTTTCCTGTCTGTGACAGATGTACTTTACTCACTATTGTACTGAACCTTTATATTTCTAAGGTAGCTCAGCTCCTCTTCCCATTTCACTCTGCATTGTCTTCGAAGCTTTTCAGTATCTTTGTCTCTAATGTGGCGATAAATAGAAGATATTTGGGGTCCTCTTTTACTGATGTGTATTTGCTATATGTGTGCTTTTCATTGCAAAAGTAAAATACATAATTCAAACAATAAAAAGGTATATAAAGTGAGTGCTTATTTTAAGGCGCCTCTCTTGATGTGTTTTCTGCCATACTGGCATATGGATTTGCATCTAATGTTTTACAGTACTTACTGATGAGTTCCAGAGACCATCTCTGTCCTGGGTTGGTTCCCTTATTCTTCAGGTCCGAGGGCATTAAGGCTTTGTTCTTTTATCTAGGTCACTATCATTTTTTGCTCTTCCTGGTCTTCACTTAATTTCTTGTCTCATCCAAAGTTGAGTGCTATTATTCCTGTTTTTACAGATGAGATACTAAGTCACAAAAGGTGAGACAACTTGTCACATAGTCACATGGCAGAGCCAGAACTAAAGCCTTTCAGAGTCCGTGTTCTTAATTGTTAGAACACAATTTGCTGGAGATTGTTACTTTTTAACAACCTTTGTTAGACGTATCAGGTAGGTCCTCATTCTTTTTCTTTTATTCCATAATGGAGTCCTCTTTCTTTCCCATGGAATGGAGGCCTTCTCTGTCCACTTTTTCCATTCATTCAGGCATTCTCTAGACTGGTGTCAGAGCAATTCCAGCTGTGATTTCCAATTTATTTTTGCTGAAATTTTATCTGGCACATTATCTGAGGAAAAAGGCAGCATACTAATTAAGAGAATACACAGCTTACTGGTTTTGAGAGTTTTGGGAAAATTCTTCACCTCTTCAGATTTCCTGTTCTTTATTTGTAAAATGAGGGTAATAATAGCATCTACCACATGTAGGTGCGAGCATTAAATGAATTAATACATGTAAAATAATTGTGTGTGTGGGTGGGTGGGTAGGCTGCTATTGTTGTCCTTAATGTTAAATGTTAACTAGTCTTATTTTTTTATAAGGAAATTGAAATTTGGCCTCAATTTTTAAAGCTGTGTGTTTGAGTATGTATACCGCTAAAATGATACTGAAAAGATTTGTGCCAAAATATGTGCAGTATAGTGGCATTATAGGTTAGGTTTCTTTAGGTTTTTTAAAAAGTCCCATTTTTTTTTTTAACAATCAACATTTATAATTTTTGAGCCTTTCTTCTAAAGCTCAAAGGTAATTGTAGGACATAAGTAGACCTTTTAATATAGAATTTTATATGGCCTGTACCCCAGTGCTTGTATGCATAAATATAGAATTTTATAAATTGACTTGGGTCCTCAAAATGTCAGTTTTAAAGGCATACCTGTATTTGGATTGAATATTTTCCAAACTGCTTTGAGTAAGAGGAAGACAGCCATGCCTAATTATGCCTAATTATGCACCAGGGAGAATTCTTATAGGAAAAGCAAAATATGTGTTTCAGAAGGGAACAGTAGTTGGTATTTTAGCCAAACAGGGGTATCTTTTCTTTATAATTGAAATTTTAAAACTGTATCTAGAACTAATAAATACAGCTCCTTTTCAAATCCCAAGTCTCAAGATCCTCCTATAAATAATAGTAGATGGTGGCCATGCGCCTCTGCTCTCCAGGTGGTGCTCAGAATTCCTAGGGTCTGTGAAGTATGGGAGAAGGATTAAGCTGGTTTGAATATGATTCATAATTGTTTCCTGGCTTCCCCACCCCACAAACCTTAGTCATCCTCAAAATTCACCCATGGCAATTCTTTGACTTGATTACCATATGGGCTTTTGGGTAATATTTTATTTTCATAAAAGTGTTCTCCTCCCCTCTGCCCAAATCAGGAAGATTGAAGATCTTCATTAAAGGGAAGAGTTCTAGAAGGCTTTTGGTATCAGATAAACTTGGCCATTTACTAGCTGTGTGAGCCATATATTTGATTTTGTTTAGTCCCAGTTTTCTTACCTCTAGTGATCTAAGGATTAAATTAGAGAGATAAGTATAATCTACCTTTGAATGCTTACTGTAAACTGAGTGCTGTGTTCAATGGAGTATTTGAATTTTTCATGTAATCCTCGAACACAGGCCAAGAAGGCAGTATAACTAAGTGGTTAGGAAACTAGGCTCTGGAGTTAGATCTCAACTCTCTGACTTCCTTGTTGTCCATTTTCTTTACTGTGTGTGATGTCAAGTTTCCTCATTTTACAAATGAGGCATTATGGGTAGTATTTTGTGAGGCATTAAGGGTAGTATTTGAAAGTATAACCTTGACTAGCATTATCCTGATACCAAAGCCAGATGAGGACACTATGGCAGGTCCTCAGATAATATCCCTTGTTATAACTTTGATGAGGAAAAAAAATCCTAGGCTAAGATGAATGAAACAACATTATTCGAGGACTTGCTTTTGTTATATGTCATTTCACTTCAAGTTGCACTTCTCAAGAACCTATCAATAATAGGGTTAGGGTTCGGTTACAAGAAAGTGTAACAGGGCTGCCCCAATGTGAAATGGGTGCCTGACTGTGGATCCTCGCCTGCCTGCATGCTTAGAGGGGACTTATAATGAGACTCAGCTTCAGGCACACACACAAAAGGTAATAAAGGGTTTATTTACAAAAAGGGGAAATGAAGAAATGAATAACTCGGGGAGAAAGAGAGAAATTGATGGAAGTGTCCTACCAGTTTCAATGAGCTGGAATCCCAACAGCATGCTGCAAGCTGGTGAAAACCAGGCATCCCCAAGGCTCACATGTCTTGGTTATCTACCAAGCCTGGCTGCTCAACTCCACCCTCAGTCCCCAGCAATCCTTCCTTCGGTGGTGATGACATTATGGGATTTGTAGTCCTTGGTGTTTGGATCTCTTTGGTCTGGGGGGTGTGTGTGGAGGGGGGTCCTTAAGACCTATTCGTGGAGTTTGTTCAGGACATCCTTTCCCCCCAAAAAAAGGAAAACCGTAAGCCATTATTCTTGATGAAACACTGCAAAATTTCTCAACAAAACAGCATGAGATTGACATCAAGATGCTGACTGAGTGCACAGTAATCATCAAGTAGGCTTGAGTGGGGCTGGATAATCTGTTCCCAAGTTCACTCACTTGCCACTGGCAGGTGGCCTCAGTTTCGTTGGTTCCACTTTCTGTTCATGAGATGTAAATTCAGTCCCCATTTAATGTTAGAGAAAGGAAGCTCCACTGCTAGAAAGGAGAACTAGCAAAGATTTTGTAGATATTTAAAAACCACTAAGACTATGCCAGTTTCTGCTTAAAAATTTTTCAGTGGCTTCCTCACACACTTACAGTAGAAACCAAACTACTTGAATTCACAGCCCTATGTGGCTGATCCCTACCCATCTGTTGGGCATTGACTTCACACTTGCACTCCGGCCCACTGTTACTATTTCTGACCTTCCCTTACTTCTTGATCAGGTCAGACTCATTCTTAAGGGAACTGCTTCCCCCCTTTGCTTTCTTAACCCTTTTCTTTTTAAAACAGTTGTTTCTACAGGCCTCCCTGGTGGCACAGGGGTTAAAGTTGCAGCACTATCAGCTATCACCAGCCACTGGCATGAATTAGCTGCCCACCGCCAGGGTTAGATAGCTCCTGTGCCAGGGAGCAGACCCACATGGCGCAGCAGACCTCTCCTGTCTCACCGGCTACTCCCCTCAGCAGTGTGTTTCAGTGGATCTGTCTGTTCTGCTCCCCACTCTGTCTCTGTGAACCCTCTCACCTCCCCATACCTCTGACCTACACCCAATTCTTGTATGCAGAAATGAAATCTTTAAAGAGATAATAAAATAAGACATTTCTAGAGTACTTAACCCCACGATGTCTGCCAGCCTAGCTCCATGATATTAACTTAAATATCACTTCCACACAGACAGAAGATCAGTAAAGCTCCAGCAGCTACACTGTTCTATCAAATCCTATTTTCATATTTTGCATAGCATTTACATTAACCTTTTTAGTTAACTTATTTATATGGTTATTGTGTCACCCTGCACTAGAATGTTCATTCTTTTCATCATTGCCTAGAATTTTATTTGGCATATAATAGGTAAGCAGGGTATTTTGTATAATTAAGTTATAGATTTTAACTTGAATGGGGACAATCTTGTTCTCTGATGTACCCTGAGAATGTGGCATTTGGGAAATTTTGAAAATTTGAAAAAAATATTACAGTTGAGGAAATTTAGAGGGGTTAAATAAATTTCCTTAGGTCACTTGGCTTGTCATGATAGGCTCAAACCCATTCCTTTCTTATTCTAAACTATTAACAGCATAGATATTATTGGTACATAGTGATCACTGCAAGAGAAATTCCTTTTTTCTACTTTTAATTCTGTGTTCTGATCTTTGTTACTGTATGCACATAAATCATTCCAAAATTATACTGAATGGACATGTGACATTCTTTAAATATTTTTACCTATCATAATAGGTCATGTACTAATTTTCTGACATCTTGACTATTTATATTTGCTGCAAGTGGCTTAACTGCTGCCTTTTCTATTTTTTTTCAGGACTTGGAACCAAATTAAAAACCCTTGGTATTTCATTTAGTTTGAATCTGCAAGACTTAGGGAAGTATAAAGCGTAGATTGCAAGGTTGGCTAACTCAGTAAATGTGTTTGGTACATGTGCCATTTGTACAACCTGTGCACTGCTGGGCAGTGGGGTAGAATGAAGGTGAAGAGATTGTTACCAGTGCTCTCTCAGCAGTTCAAATCATATTAGAGGAAACTAGTCAAGAAGTGATTTGGTTTTCTGCGGATTCAGTGGACATAACTATCCATCATCTATTTTTCTCTTGTGTGTGAGACTTTTTAAAATATCTGGAGGTCGCTGAAACTCGATATCCTAGATATCCACCCTCAGATAAACTTGGAATTATTATTAGTGGAAACATAGGTCTGAGGAGAGATGCAGAATGCCTTTCTGGTTGTCTGTCGAAGCATTAAAACTACCAGTCTACTTGGCTAGTCCAATATGCAACAATTAACTTCCTTGACCTAGGTGATACAGCTTTGAGAAAAAAAAAGGTGCCGAGGGGTCTCCCTGGTGGCACAGGGGTTAAGGACACAGTGCTATCAAGCTATTGCAGCCACTGCAGCCCCAGGGACGTGATCCACGTAATGCAGCAGACCTCTCCTGTCTCACCTGCTGCTCCCCTCATCAGTGTATTTCAGTAGATTTATCTATTTTCCTCCCCACTCTGTCTCTGGTGAATCCTGTCACCATACCTCTGGCCTATCCCCTAGTTCTTATATGCATAAAAAATAAATAAAAATTTTTTTAAAAAGGTGTAAGATAAAATTTAAGTTTCTTTTATTTTTATTTTTAGATCACCACGCTTATTAATCATAAAGATAATACCAAAAAGTCTGACAAAACTCTACAAGCAATTCAGCGTGTAGGACAAGCTGTCAACTTGGCAGTTGGAAGATTTGTTAAAGTAGGGGAAGCTATAGCCAATGAAAACCAGGATTTGAAAGAAGAAATAAATATTGCCTGTATTGAAGCAAAACAAGCAGGTATGTGGACACTGATATTGAAACCTTTTTGTGCGAATTTCACTGCTTGGGATATGATGGCAAATGACTTTTATTTTGAGTCAAGATGTACACTGTGCTTTTAGTCTTATGATTGCAGTTGCTCAGGATATTAAGGGCCTGAACTAGCTTCTCGCATTATTCAGCTTCTCTTGGGTCAAGCCCTCTATCTGACACATTGAACTTTCACCAGCAAGGTAGCAGACTACCAGCATTGCCAGCGGTCATTGAAATGTTGGCGATACAGAGGGGTGTGAGTCCCTGGACTCTGCCGTTGAGGAGCATATGGCTTACTTGCCACCATGCAAGAGGTGGGAATAGAAATTAGCATGTTCCTCCACTCTACAGCAGATAAATAATAATGACTTCAAACTTCACTGTGTCCTGCAGTTCTCCATAGGTGATGCCAGAGAAACCTGAGTGAACATGGCATATTTGATGCATATAAATATTTCTACTTTGTTGAAGTGTCACTTATCTATATATTCTGTCAATAAATATCTACATGGGCCTCCCTTGTGGTGAAGGGGGTTACGTCTCAGCATTATGAAGCTATCCACAGCCACTGCAGCACAAGTTTGACCTCTGACCAGGGAGGTGACCTACATGGCGCAGCAGATTTCTCTTGTCTCGCCCACTACTCCCCTCAGCAGTGTATTTCGGTTGATCTGCCTGTTCTGTTCCCCACTCTGTCTCTGGTGAATCCTCTCACACCCTGCAACTACAGCCTAAACTCTAGTTCTTGTGTGCTAGATAAATAAATCTATTTACCAAGTGTTGGCTATTTGTCAAGCATTCTTTTAGGGCATACAAATATTGAATGTACAAGTCAGTCAACAGTCTGCCCTCGTGGAACTTGAATTCTAGTGAGGGAGACATAACCTGCCTCTAATGAGCAAAGGCACAGATGAATGAATGTATGGATGAATGAGTAATAATGTCAGGTAGTGCTAGTTATCCTGAAGAAAATGATATCAGAATAAGGGTTAGTAGACCAATGGCATACTTTAGAGAGAATAGCATTATCAGATTTTGTGTTGTTGACCTTTTGGTGTGAATAATTCTTTGTTAATAATTTTTTGTTGGGAATTAGAAACTATGGATTCTATGAAATTCTCTACAATGTACAAGAAAGCTCCCTGTCTATTAAATGCCTCTAGATCTCCTCTTCCCCCATTGTGACAACCAAAAATGTCTCCAAACATTGTGAAATATTGTTTGCAGAGTCAAAACAACTCCTAGTTGAGAAATTGCTGAGATAGAGATTCAGGAAATTCCTCTAAGGAAGTTACATTGAGGCAGAGTCTGCAATGCAGTGAGCACCCAGCTATACAAATATCTGGGGGAAGGGCACTCTGGTAAGAAGAGCAAAACTAGGTAAAGCTAGGAACTTTGGACTGTTGTTCTAAGTATATGGGGGATCTAGGGGGAGCAAGGGGGGGGGTTTGTGTAAGGTGAGGACATAATCTTATTAATCACTCAAAAGGATCACGGGTGGCTTCTATACAGTGTATCAATCTTAGGAGGTATGAGAGAAATCAGAGACCAAGTAGGAGATTGTTGCAGTGGTCCAGGTGATAGATGATGGTGACTTGGTGATAGCATTTGGCATGGTGAAAAGCCATATAATATCAAGTCAGAACTGGTAGGATTTGCTGATAATTTGGATGTAGGATATAACTAAAGATTAGTCATGGACAACTCCAAAGTGTGGAGTATGAACAGCTGGGTGAATGGTAGTGTTGCTGGCTGAAATGGGCAACATGGAGCCAGGTGTATTTTAAGGGTCATCATAAGGGGAAGGGGATGAGGGAGATAAGACCAAGTAAATATGAAGGATTCAGTCACCTCATATTCTTTACCTTGTATGAATGACTTCAGGTGTTATGCTATAGATAACAGATTGAGCCATGTAATTTTGTGTTAGAAATCTACTCTTATTTAATTCTGGAGGAATTGAATGAATGAGAGTTGACTGAGAGAGTTTGAGACTAAAAGTAGGGAAAATTTTATGGATGCTCTTTACAATAAACCAGGCTAAACCTAGGCAATGTCATAGGAATCTAAAGAGCAGGAAAGTACACAAAATACTCATTAAGATGGTTGAGTGGCTAGCACTTGGTTACTGATTAAATAAAAAGGAGAATTCTGGGTTGACTCAGCTATTTCTAGCTATATTCACTGGCATAGAGATTTTCTGTGGGTAAGGGTAGGATAGCCTTATTTTTATAAAGTATATTTTCTTACATTTTATTTTTAATTTATTTTTAAATGTTTTATTTATTTTTGCATAGAAATGGGGGTGCAGGTCAGCAGAGTGGGGGGTGGAGGTGGTGGTGAGTGGATTCACCAGAGACAGAGTGGGGAGCAGAACAGGCAGATCTACTGAAACACACTGCTGAGGGGAGCAGCGGGAGAGACAGGAGAGGGCTGCTGCACCATGTGGGTTAAATCTTTGGCCAGGGATTGAACTCAGGCCATGGCAGCAGTAGCCCTAAGACTTAACCCCTAGGCCACTAGGGAGGCCCTATTTTCTTATATTTTAGAAATATTTGAAATAGCTTTCTTTAAATAAAGGGTTTGTGCAACAAACCCATTGAAATAGGGGATGAGAATAAATATACAAAGCTTCGGCCAATTTGTTACTCTAAGCATGAAATTTATCTTTGGACTTCTTGGAAGATGAGACAAAAATGTGGGAAAGAAAGGGTTATATAATTGTTATTGTTGGAAGGAAACAAACCAGCTTTTCAAGAGTAGAGCCACTTTTCCTGGCACTGAGTTACTGTGTGGGTGCTTTTACAACAGATGTTACATAACGCAATGGACAATTCTTTGGAAATGTGGAGATGCTCTTCATATTACTTCTTCCTAGAGCAACGCTTCATTAAAGCAGGAGTAGGGGTTTTTATGAAAGGGCACTTGAGTGCTCCTCACCTTATTGACTGTGTGACGTGTGAGAAAATGCGACCGTACTCTAGCAGACGGGAGCTCTTTGCTGGCGCGGGCAGCCGAGACAGCCCCAGGGAGACTAAGGAAGCCCTGTGATCTCTTGGGCTCCACTATTGCCTCTTCTCTTCTGAGTGCCTTTTCCTTCTTGAGAACCTCCTCTTGTAGTCCTTTGAGAAAGAGAATGGTAAGTTGCAGTAAATGGAAGCCTCATGTTCTCTTAACATATATAATCTTTTAAAAGATTTATTTTTATTTCTTTATATACATATAAGAACTGAGGTGTAGGACAGAGGTGAGGGGTGGGGTGTGTGTTTGAAAGGATGCACCAGAGACAGAGTGGAGAGCAGAACAGGCAGATTGACTGAAACACTCTACTGAGGAGAGCAGCGTGCGAGGCAGGAGAGGTCTCTGTGCCATGTGGGTCAGCTCCCTGGCCGGGGATCGAACTCATGTAGTGGTTGGTTAGCTTCATAGCGTTGTGTGTCTTTCACCCCTGCACCACCAGGGAGGCCCAACATATATAAACTTGACTGCACTCAAGTCATTCCTGAAATGCTTTTAGCCCACTCAGCCCTTAGTAGTATTTTTTTTTTCCGCTAGACAATTTAGTTTTCTTTTGAGAAATAATATAAAGTAGTGATGGGGAACTAGGGTTTTGAAGTCAGACTGTGGATTTCAGTTCTAATTCTTTCACTTGCTAGCAGTGTGATACTGGGCAACTTCTCAATGTTTTTCAAACCTCAGGTTTCTCATCTCTAAAGTAAGGGCCGTGTTAATGTTTTACAGGTGTTGTGATAAAATGCATTTGGCATACAGAAAGATGCTCAATATAAATAATAATTGTCATAATTATTATATTTTATTTTTCTTTCCCTGTGTTGAACTCTTCCATGTGCTTTTACTTTTTACTTGGCTAATAGTCAAACTTTATATTTTCTATGGAACTCAATGAAAATTTGTGTGGGGCTGACTTTGGGTCTTTGCATTAAGACACAACACTGGGTAACTATCTGTAACAAATTGAAAATGGTGATCATGAACCTGAAAGATGGTCTGAGACTTTCAGAGAACTACCTGTCGGAACAGTCTACATTTTAAACAACTTTACCTCATTAAAGAGCAATCTAGCCGTTGGTGGAGCGCTCCAAATGTTATCTTTCCATGTATTTATGCGTTAAATGCCTGAGGTTTAGTCAGAAAAGGCAAGATTAAATAATGCCATCTGTGCAGGCTCATATGTAATGTCTTTGCTGATTGAGAGCTGCAGGAAGAAGTGACATTTTGCCCAAGTACAGGGGAAACATTTTAATCCTTTTAGCTATTGCTGATAGAATGCAAACTGTTATTTTTCCTCCTGCCCTTTTCTGTAGTATATTGGATTTGGTTTTAACCTCCTTTTTCCTCTGTGCATTTTGCTATATAAACTACACATCAAGTTACCTATCACTGTAACAACTTGACCTAAATGTAGCAACTTCGAAACACACAAACATTACCTCACATAGTCTGAGGGTTAGGAATCAGGGAGGGTTTAACAGGTTGATTTTTGCATTGGTGTTTCTCCTAAAGTTGCTCTCAAGGTG
This sequence comes from Galemys pyrenaicus, assembly GCA_019455555.1. Classification (NCBI taxonomy): domain Eukaryota; kingdom Metazoa; phylum Chordata; class Mammalia; order Eulipotyphla; family Talpidae; genus Galemys; species Galemys pyrenaicus. The sequence goes on along the minus strand of JAGFMF010012011.1, from coordinate 4,537,138 downwards.
TTTGCTGGGCCTGCAGGTGTCTGAGGGCTAGTCTGGGTTGTAGGGTCTATTCTCAAACTCCCTTTCATGATGCTGACATGCCCCACTTCTTTACTGGCTATTGGCTAGAGGCTTCTGTTTCTTTCCACTATGCCTCTTAGCTACTTATAATTTGTCAGAGAGAGAGCAATCCAGACAGCTGTCTCAGTATCTATAATAAGCTCATCTCAGAAGTGACACTGTCTCCTGGGCCACACCAACCCTGCTATGGTATGGAGGGAGGCACAAGGATGTAGATTCTAGGGGTGGGTGGTGAGGAGCCACCTTGGAGGCTGCCTACCGCAGACATCATCTGTGAGTGGAATGTCAGCTCCTGTGTGTTACGTAATCAGTCCACACTTAGTGGTACATTGTTTGGGTTTTCTTGGGCCATTTCAACTTCCTATTGCCCAGAGCTAAATTTATCATCTCCCTTCCCAAGTCTTTCTGACTTTCTGTAAATGACTGACGTTCACAAGCTTGAAGTCTTTTTTTTTTTTTCCACTTTTCTTTTCCTTCTTACACTTTACATGTAGTGATTTTATACTTTTTCTTTTTAAAATTATGAAGTTATGAGATACCATATCTCAGTATCTCTGGAATAATCTTTTTTATATTGCCTTGGCTACCATTCTAGTAAGATCCTTCCATAGTTATAGTTGATATAGCTGCCTGATTTGTAGGTTGGTTTTCTTTCCTTCCAGTCTGTCTTATGTGCTGTACCTGACTGATTTTTCTAAATCCTGACTTTTGTTGTATTGAACCCTGTGGTCTGTCCACTAAAATTCAGACACTTTTACCAAGATCCTTAACCTGTGGGCTGATATATTATTGGGTATGTGTAATAGTAGTGACATTAGGCTTCTGTGGGAAATCAATCCATATGTGCGCAGATTTATTTAGCACTTAAACAGAGATCTTAAATATTGCAAGGTCATTAAATGTTATTTCTAAACTCTTGTTATGTTAAACAGTATGGTTTGGAAAAAACTACAGGTTGGTTTCACTTTTGAGGTGAACAAATACTTGTATTGTTTGATGGTTGGATAATTGCTTTTACAGAAATCAAAAGGTTTTGATAGCAATGATGAAGAAGAGTATTTTTCTAGAATGTTGTAAGTTCATTTGGTAGAATAGTTTATGCTGGGCTTCATAAGATGTGTAAATCTAAAAAACAGGTCTGAGTGAGGGTTGGCCTGTGGTTTGAATTCTTTAAGAGGGAGCCTTTTGTTTTGTTTGCTCACCCAGAGCTCAGGCTGACCAACAGATGAACTTGCTTATTTTTTCTCTTTCCATACACGTAATTCTTCTAGACCCCCTCTCCATGGAGTATGCCTCCCATTGGGGCCCAAAGCCTTGTTTTCTCTCCCTGGGTGTCCATAAAAACACAAGGGGCTTCAGTTGTAGAACAGGTAGTAGACTTCTATCTCCTGCCTCTGCCCATTCCTCATCCCTAGCACCTCAAAGCCAAATTCTCATTACCTGCTTATTGTTCTGCTTTTAGGTTTTCCTTTGGTTATTGGCTGCAGGGGTTTCTCTGTCTCATAGAACAGGAGACATGTATGACAATGTAGTTTGCTATATACCACTGGAAACAGAAGCTATAATCTTATTTTTTGGTTTGTGCATTGACTGAAATACACTGCTGAGGGAAACAGCAGGATAGACGGGCGAGATCTACTGTGCCATGTGTATTAGCTCCCTGACTGGGGATCGAACTCAGGCCATAGCAGTAATAGCACTGATTTTTAACCCCTAGGCCAATGGGGGGCCCTATACCATTTTTTAGACTCGGTGAAGATAAACATTTGTCATGATTCTTAAGAAAGTATGATTATTTTGGTAACAGAGAGCCTCATATGATAACACTTGTGTTCTTCATGGAAAAATAATTTCTTGTTCCTGAAGTAAGACTCCTGAATCATTTCTACTCATGTAGCATTTTACCTTCAAGATCAGAGAAAAGTCAAGATTTAAGTTTAAATGTGTCTTATTCATAATTTAACTTTTTCACCTTGCCTTTCTTATTAGGAGAAACAATTGCAGCCCTTACAGATGTAAGCAGTTTGAATCATTCAGAAACAGATGGCCAGATCACAATTTTCACAGACAAAACAGGAGTTATAAAGGCTGCAAGATTGCTTCTTTCTTCAGTGACAAAAGTGTTGTTGCTGGCAGACCGGGTAGTCATTAAGCAGATAATCACATCAAGAAATAAGGTATTGCTTTTCAGGTGTTTCTATGCTTCTATCTTTCAGGGTGGCTCAATCAGTCTTTTAGGTTAATGTCAGGTAATTTGGCAATGCTTATCTATTTTAATTGTTTATGTTACTCTCATTGTCTGTAGTTTAAAAAGTAGTGTTTCTTCCATATCTGTAATTCCTAAATGATGGGCTAAACCTTTTGAATGTAAATAACATTTCTTCCCAGAAAGCCATTAACTATTTGTGGAGGCACACTGGTAAAGCTCTTCATATGTATAAATTCTGAAGTACAGCTGAATGCCATGAGAGTGGATATAGAAGAAGCCTTGTTGATAAAAATGTTGGACTTCTCAGCACCTTTTGTTTCCCAAATCGGGGAGTAGGTATAAGCTCTTGAAAAAAAAATTTCAGTCGACCATTACCCATACGACAACATTTCTGTATGCAAAGCCCCGACACACTGCTGAATAATCACACCACTTCGAGTGTAGGTTTAGATGCCACTGTGGTTCTTTTATGGTGTCTCAGCTGACGGTCTTGGGAACCAGGACATGTACATTCACTTCTTTCCCTGAGTCGCTCCCTAAGTAAGGAAGAGGCAGTCAGCGCGGGAAGGGCTTGTCCAGTAGGGTTTGAGGACCGAAATACCTGATGAGTAAATCAAGGAGTGTGTGTTTAAAGAGAAAAAGAAAGGGGAGAGGTGGATGGGACAGTGCTAAAGGACAGTGCTAAAGGAAAAACCCTTCCTTTTTAAGGACGGAGGCCCTGCGAGCGGCGGTGATGCCTTATCTGCCTTATCTGTGCTGTCGCCCACGCTTCCGGCACTGCCAGCACAGATTAGCGCCCGCCATCCATCATATCCTCATTAGAAATAAGTAAACACAGGATATCTGTGTTTTCTTTACCTATCTCGTGCTGACAAAAACCTAATCCACTGCTGTTATTTTAGAGAAAAGTATCTGAAAGTGTGTTTCACTTCTGTTTACTTTATTTCTGATGCCAAGAAGACACACGACATTGCCGGCTGGCCCTGCCACAGCTTCACGCCCTCTGTTCACCCACTGCTGCCCAAAGCTCCTTGCCAGCTCCTGACGGAGCCAAACCGGTTCACTGCTTGTAGATTCTCACTCTACAGGTGAACCGCCTCCCACTTTGCTGAGGAGCGTGGGGTTCCCTGATTCTGGTTCACTGAACCTTAAAGCTCCTGTGTGTCTTTTATCCTCAACCCCTTCCTACTTCTCTGAAGATTTGGTTACCTCGTCTTACTCATCCCTACCTTCTCCAGACTTCGCTACACAAGCAGGCTTCTTTTATATATTTAGTTATTTCTTTTCTCTTTTTCCTTTTAATTTTCAGGTAAGCTCACACCTCCTCGTCCTAAAAACTAATAGTTTCCTAAAAGATTCTAACCTTTGAACCTTTCTACCTGGAACCCCTCTTTCTATGTCTTGTTCTCTGAATCCTCAGCTTTCACCTAGAATTTAGAGTTTCTATTTTTTCTTCTCTCTATTTAGCGTTGACAACCTTAATCGACTACACATCTACACTTGATAATAAAGATATTGTCTATTTTGCAGGTCCTTGCAACTATGGAAAGACTAGAGAAAGTGAATAGCTTTCAAGAATTTGTCCAGATATTCAGTCAATTTGGAAATGAAATGGTGGAGTTTGCACATTTAACTGGAGATAGACAAAATGTATGTATTTGCATTTAAGAATCTTCAAATGCATGCTGACCTTTTAATTAGGATGGAGGTGTGATCTTTGCAATCCTTTGGGTTAGTTCTTTGCTTCTTAAGTCTATAACTTCTGTCATAAATAAGCCAGTAGGGCCTCCTTGGTGGTGGAAGGGATTAAGTCTCAGCACTATGAAGACACTGCAGTTTGAGTTTGATCCCCAGCCAGGGAGGTGATCCATATGGCGCAGCAGACCTCTCCTATCTCACCTGCTACTCTCCTCAGCACAGCGTATTTCAGTCAATCTGCCTGTTCTCGCCATTCTGCTCCCCACTCCTCTCCCCCTATCGACCCCCACACCTCTGACCTATACCCCAGTTCTTGTATGCATTAAAAAAAAGCCAAGATAAAGTGAGTAGATCTGTATATCCTTTTTTTTTTTTGGCAGATACAGCAGTTTCCCCCCACACATACACTGGGAAAGGTCATACTTGCCTTCAAGGTTCAGCTCAAGTACTTCCTCTTTTCCATTAGACTTTTTAACCAAAGCTAAGCAAATAATTGTCATCACATATATTCTTAGACTATTTTGTTGTTGATCTCTTTTATTATTGCCTCTGTAATTTATTATGTGTTTTTCTGCCATTATATCTTTCTGTAATTATTCTGCATTAGATTAGCAGTAACAGTGCAAGCCCAGTGTTTACTGGCATTGACTGCATGTTAGGTGCTCAATATGCATGATTTACTTAATGTACTTTTGAAAACATTCCTGTAAGGTAGGACTGTTTTGTCCCATGAGCCAGGCCTCTAACAGACTGAGATGCCATATGATAAATGGTGTCACAGGTGAGTAACACATGTTATGTATGGCATAGACACTTGAGGCTCTGTCAACTAGACCCACCAGTTGTTATGCAAGGACTGTGCAGTATGATAAAGACAAGAGAATGGGTGGAAGTTTTAGAAGTGACCTCAACTTTTGTTCGTGACAGGTGTTCTTTTTTTTTTTTTAAAGATTTATTTATTTATGCATACAAGCACTGGGGTACAGGCCAGAGGTGTGGGGGGGTGAGAGGATTCACCACAGAGAGC